>JAYMFT010043498.1:0-15521 GCA_038088735.1 Panulirus argus | reverse complement strand
CTCTCTCTCTCTCTTTCTCTCTCTCTCTCTCTCTCTCTCTCTCTCTCTCTCTCTCTCTCTCTCTCTCTCTCTCTCACTTTCTCACCCAAAATCTTGTGTGTGTGTGTGTGTGTGTGTGTGTGTGTGTGTGTACCGTACCCTTCCAGAGAGGCAAACAGCCGACGGTACACAGGTGCAGCTTCTCCAGGACGTCTCCGTCAATCAGCTGTCATGCATCTTCTCTACTCCGGATCAAAACAAAGTTGACGGTTCACACGATCCACCCCTTATCCTCCCTCTCTTCCACTTTCTCCCTTTTGCATTCCACCTCTTCCACTCGCTTCTTCCCTCCCTTTGCACATCCTCTCCCTATTCAACTCGACCGCGTCGATCGACCTCCTCAAACTCCCTCTTGCTCTGTCCTCTCCACCTCTCCCACGATCCTAACCACCACTCCTCCCTCACCTGCCCTTCCTCCTCCTCCTCCTCCTCACTGTACCTAAAGTCCAACATCTCTTTCTCCCCAACGCTCTGGCCACGATTCTCTCTCTCTCTCTCTCTCGTCCGCTTCCATTCCCTTCCAGATAGGAACCGCCACAAGCCGTCCACGCACGAGGGCACACTTAAATCTCTTGCGTGTGCGATGGCCTCACGAGTACTTGCAACTTAAGCCGAAAAGTAGACCGTTAAGTGCAATGACTCTTATTGCCGAGGGGGCGGGTGCTTTCACCACTGTACGTAAGTATGACAGCACGTTTTTAAGTGCCATAAGTTTTTGTCCTTATATAAGAGCGATGCTTTGTAGTAAGTCCAAAAAGCTTGTTAAGTGTTCGAGACTTCTTGTCCTCGAGTGCGATACTGTCTTTCTGTTGGTACGATAGCTGATTAAGTGCTTTAATTTCTTCCTACTGATAACGATACTTTCTCTCTGTAGGGACGATAGCTTGTTAAGTTCGAGAACTTGTCCTCTGGAGTACGATACTTTTATTTCTGTGGGTACGATGGCTCATCGAGTCCTATAGAGCTGGAAGAGGAATAACGAAAGGACTTCAACCCCACAGAAGAAAAAGAATCGAAGGTTCCTCTTCCTCCCCCTACTAAGGTGGAGCGAACTAGTTAGTTACTTCCAGGGCTTATGGAAGGAACTGGAACTACCCCCCCTATCGTCTGATAGTAACCGAGGAGTACTCCGTCACCTCCGGAAGGGCAGGCAGCGTGGGGAAAAAGGACCCTTGCTCCAGAAGGCGGCTGGAGTCAATACCGTGTCCCTTTGACTCGTAGGGAGGGCGCTAGGGGGGGAGCTCGTGCTCGCTCGGTTGTTTAGGAAATTACTTCGACAAAAACAAGTTCCGTCTAATGCCCAGGTATTACGGGTCATGGCTCGTGTCTCGTGTCCATTACGCGTGGTCTTCCTTGCTTGATATTCGGCTCTCTGTCGTCTCCTACGCTCGTCTTCCTCCTGTTCTGTCGTCTCCCGCACTTTTCGTCCACTTGTTCAGTCGTCTCCTAAACTCCTCCATCTCCTGTTCTGTCGTCTCCTACACACACTCTTCTTCCTCCAGTACAGACGTCTCCTCCACTTTTCCTCCTCCTTTTCAACCGTCTCCTATACTCTCTTTCTGTCCTTCAGTCGTCCCTCACATTCCTTCCTCCTGTCTTCACAGAACAGTTTTTCCCAGTGCATCGTCACCCACTCACACCACGGGCTTTCCCCTTGTTATACTCCTCGATAAGTCGCATCTCCTGTGTTATTATTTAGCCCTAGTGCGATTCCGCAACGTATTTCTGCTCCAGAAAAACTTATAAAGTTGTTTTGTCCCGCTATAAATCATATCTAATGATGCACCGTATGTGTGTTATGCTGCATGCCCTGCGACATTCAGCATCATATGTGTCAAGCTGCAAAAGCTGTTTAATGCTGCACTTTTTGCAAAATGCTGTTCCACCTGTGTTATGCTGAAGTATCTGTGTTATGCTTTACCACTAATGTCATGCTGTACTACCTGTGTTATGCTGTACTAGCTACATCAAGCTGCTCCACCTTCGTTATGCTGTACAGTCTGTGCTATGCTGTATTGCTTGTGTTGGATTTTGTCATCTGTTTAATGTATCTCCTGTATTATGCTGCTGGACGACATGTTATGCTGCATCATCTATGTCAGTTTTTTTTTATTTGGATTTCTCCATCTGTGTCAAGTCATAACACCTGTGTTACGATACAGTGTTATACTGCATGACTTGTTATAAAACAGCATTCCCAACTTTGTTCAGCATGACGTATATTCTCCCATGCAAAATATGATTTTCAGCACCACACAAATGCTGTGTTTCACTGCCTGTGTTATGCTGCATAAGGGCTGTTCTCTGCCAATGCCTGGCATGCTGAATGACACACCTCTTGCATCGCGCTACCTGTGTCAGTTCACTGCCTGTGTCACACTGCAGCAGAATTGTCATTACTGCACAAGCTATGTCATGCTGCGCCATATCTGTCAGCATACCGCACCATCTGTGTCATGCTGCGCCACAGCTGTCATGTTGCACCACCCGTGTCACGCCGCACTGAAGGTGCCACGTCGCACCTGTGTCACGCCGTTGCTGCCCGTTTTTTATGAAATGCTGTGCACAATCCGTTAAGGTCAGGCAGGAAAGACCAGCAGCGCTTGAGCGGGCAAAGCCAGTACTCGAGCAGGCATGCAAAAGATGGGCGGGCGAGTGAAGGAGAATACGTAACGAGATCGATACGACGGTAATCAAGGACAAACCAGCAGACGCCAGCGTGTGTGTGTGTGTGTGTGTGTGTGTGTGTGTGTGTGTGTGTGTAAAACTTCCCCTTTCTACTGTACGGGGGTGTAGGGGGATAGGGGGGGGAAGTTCTACAATCGTGAGGGGGGGGGGACGGGCGGGCGGGCGCTTGCCCCCCCTTTCCCCCAATCTCTCGAACTGTCTCTACCCTCATGAAGGTTTCTGTAAACCTTACGTAATGCTGTCCTGATCGACAAATCCCCACGCCTCGTTTTCTCTCATTCTTCCACTATACTCTTAAGCTTTGAAAGTATTTCTCTACTTATTATCTTACACGTTTCTCGCTTATTTTCCATGTTATGGTCTCTGTTTTCTTTAACCACCCGTCTGATTTATCGTCTACGTCATCATCACGCTGGTTTAATAACTTAAAACGTTGTGATCAGGTCATCCCTTGCTCTTCTCTCTTCCGCGGTGGACAAATTCATGGCTTCTGGACTTTCCCTGTGACTCACTTCTCTTAATTCTGATACCATCTTTGTCAGTGTTGTCTGGACCTTCTCCAATGGTATTATGTGATTCTTTAAGTGTGGTGACCAAATTTCAGAAACATTTTGGTTTTTGCCTTATATACGCGGTAATCTCTCGTACAATTCCTCATCTACGTATGTACTTAAAATCCATGGTGATGTTTGCTAGCAGAGAGTCTTGTCTGTTCTTAACTCACCTTCCAAGACAGGGCTCTAGCGACAGGTTTAGGGCACAATGTCCACTCCCAAGACCCTCTCAGACACAGACTAGTACTTCCTAATTGACACTGCTCGTATCAAAGCCTCTCGCTATGTCCCATCCTCACTACTTTTCTTTTACTCGGGTTGCATTTCATGAAACATTTCTCATACCACCTTTGGAGTTTGTTTACGACCCACTGCAAGTTGATGTAGTCTTCATTACCATTTGCGTCCATTTACAATGCATCATCTGCAAACATATTCATGCTAGTCCAATCCTTTTGGCATGAAAAGTAATGGTCTCAGGGCTGGGCCCAGAGGCACGCCACGTGTAACCAAAACCCACATCGAAAAGGCGATACAGACGTGTACTTTTGTTCCTTTCCACTAAAGTATATTTCTACCATCCATCCGAGGACTCTTCCCCTTGTCTCCGCTTTAAGATTTAGCTTCTTTCACCAACCTCCTGCAAGGAACCGTGTCAAAAGCTTTCTGGCCACAATCCACTCATCAGTTTTGTCTATATTGGAGCTCTCACTCTCTTGGACTTTTGGTATGTTAGTTTTCAGTAATCTCATTTCCCTGGATCCGTGTTGTCCCTTGCCTAGGCATAGTTTCTCTCTTTGCAGTTACTCGTCTCTTTCCTTTATGATCATCTTTTCCAGTGCTTCACAGACCAGACACATCGGAAAGACAAGTCTGTAACACAGCGCAATATCTCAGTCTCCTCTCCGGCAAGACAGGCACGACAGTTGCTCAGTTCCATTCCCTTGGCACTACACCCTCCTTCAGTGACATAATAAACAATGCTTTAAGCATTATGCAAAACACAACAACTGCACACCTGTTTTTCTTTTTTATTTGAAACATAAGGTAAGCCTTGGTCAGGACCTTGAGCCTCATGTGGGTCAAAGCACTTTAGTAATCAGCTCATAACACTTCTAGCCATCTCAGTGCTTTTCAAGACCTCCTCTTCCACATTCCATCTCGTTGGTGTCTTTCACTGTGAAAACACTTTTGCACTCCTCGTCATGTATATGTGTTGGTGTGCAGATTATAAGGCTATTAATGATAATTATAATAATTATGATAATGATAGCAGATATTATAAGCTTAGGCAGAAAGTAGTACTTTGGGGATGCAAATTACATTCAGGTTTTATATGTAACTTCATATACGTAGAAATTATTGGAAATTACATTTTGCTGTGACCCACTTGCGTGAGGCTAAACAGCGGATGAGGTTAATGAGTGTGTACAAGTACATATGTACAAATGCACATTGGTTCGGTAAGCCTCAAACTACGTGTGTGTGTGTGTGTGTGTGTGTGTATATACTGTCAGTGTATCAATAAACAAGTCCGAAAATATTTCCCGATTCATTATCATTTAATAACCAACGTTAACACTGAATGAGTAAAGTTAAGTAACTGGTTAGCTGTTTATTTTACAGTTTTCTAACTCCCAGTGACATCAAGCAAGTTATTAACGATTTTGCTTACCAAACTTCGTTCTGAAAGTGGAAGCAAAAGAGACAGCCGTATGTATAGAGCATTACGCCCTGGGAAGACACACACACACACACACACACACACACAGCAGTCGGGCTGGACCGCTTGCAATCAATAAGCTCGAAATATAGCAGCGGGCCGCCCGGACGGACGCGAGCAGGGCTCCGACCTCCTCCTCCTCCTGCTGCTGCTGCTGCTGTTGGCCTTCGTTCTCACACTGCTTGCAGAACGGGGCCATATTAGGCCAGGGCATCATACTCGGAGGGCGTCCCTTACTACTCCTCCTCTGACACAATGTTGTCTCCTCCCTCCCTCCCTCCCTTTCTCTCTCTCTCTCTCTCTCTGAATCTTCTCTCTTCTCTCGTTCACCCAAACACTCGAAGAAAAGGATAAAGGGGAAGGAGGGAGGGAGGGGAAAAAAAATTGACGTGAGGGCACTAAACGTAATCTTCGTCACCCCCAAAATAACCCGCAGGCAGGGGAGCCAACCTGTGCGAGTCGCGTTAAAGCTGCAGTATCAGACGGCGCTGGGGTTAGGCGCGGAGGGGGGTGGGGGAAGGGGGGAGGGGTTGGGGGGGCAGGCAGGCAAGCAGACCAGACGCAGAGCGGACCCACAACGGACCCTGGACAACTCGCTGCCTGCGTCCTCATGCACGCCCCTCACCCTCCACGCTACACATGCACCCCGCCCGTCCTCCTCCCTCCTCCTCCCTCCTCCTCTCCCTCCCTATCCTCCCCACGTCTCCGGACCCACGGCTTTCTCCCTTCCCGTCTGCTTGTGCCGTCTCATGGTATACCTTCCCCCTACGGACGGGCTTGCCTCGTTCCTTGCCTGTGCTTTGATCTTTCCCCACAATATGTCTCCTCCGCGCATTCGTTGGGAACGTGTCTTTTCCTCTTAATGCAGTTCCTCCTCTTCCTCTTCCACCAAACAAACCCCTCCCCTCTTCCTTGCCTGCACGATCCACCATTCCACCATTCCAAACACGCACCTGATCCACCAATCCACCTCTGCCACACCCATTTTGACCTCCCCTCTCCCCCCCCCCCCCACACCACCACCACCACCGTCGCCACACATCACAATCTCTGAACCTACTGCCACACCTATTCCACGTAAAACCACCACCCACCTACCTGAACCACCCACCTACTTGAACCACCCACCTACCTGGACCACCCAAAAAACCACAACCAGACGAGCCTGTTATAAGAGCATTTAGGAGTATTCCTATATCCCGTCTCCTGGCTTCCTGGCACAGTTGTGCCCTTTAGGGAGACTAACGCGTCTTCGGTAGCATACACACGCGCCCGTTACCCATGCGGTACCACGCCTAAGAGTTGCAGCTTGCATGGCGCACACGCAACCACGCCTACATACGTGCTACTCCAGCCCACGCGCCACCACGCCTCCACGCCGCGCCACAGTTCCTGCTGACTACCACACTCATATCATACACGCGCCCGTACAAGTAAACAACGACCATATACTCCCGTATGTCATCGTATGTGCATGCAGGCACACTCCATGCAAGCACACTGTTTGTAAACACATATATAAATAAAATCTCACTTCATGCAGTCACAGCACAGTTAAGGACACCAACATGCAAGCACACGTAAATGCAAGCGCACCAACATGCAAGAACACTGCATGCGAGCACACCTGCATGCAAGCACTCCAACGCACCGTCACGCCAAAACTCTCCAAGGGCCAGAGCCCATCGGGATACATGAATGTCAACACTGCGTCATCAAGAAGCGAAGTTTCACATTTCTGCGTTCTCCATCGCACTGCTTAGAACACCCCCAAGGACTTTAACGAATAAGCGTAGAGAAATCAATGGCTTCCTTCCTCTCAAACATGTACATACCATAGTAGATGATCAGAGAGAGAGAGAGAGAGAGAGAGAGACGGGAAGTGGAAATGTTTGTGTGCGTGTGTGTGTGTGTGTGTGTGTGTGATTACTATTTGTGTATTATGGGGAAAGACTTTTACACTAGTGTTGCCCCGTCTCTTGACCTTGAATTATGTACCGTGTCTTTACTCATATGTATGCATGCAAACACACGTACACACACAAGCACAAACACACACACACACACACACACACACACACGTGTGTGTGTGTGTGTGCTTGTGTGTGTGTGTGTGTAATACTCAAGACGGGAACAGCATTTGCTTGTAATGTCACATAGCGCTAAGCGCGCACTCGCCTGGGATCGATGCGTTCGTAATGCATAAAACTCCGTCTCGAGTAGAAGGGAATATAGGAGACGGCAGCGGAGGAGACGGAGCAGTGAATCAACCCCGGAGTGTCGTATGAGGCCCAGGAGATGAGGAAAGACGAGGCCCAGGCGATGAGGAGATATGAGGCCCAGGTTATGAGGAGAGATGGAAAGGTCAGTGCTCTTAGTGTCCCTGGGGAAGATAGTGCCTAAAGAGGGTCACAGGCTGACCTTATGTCCTCTTTTCTGATCTTTTTTTTTTTAAGTAGTTCCTGCTGTGTGAAAGATGAGGAAGAAGCAATAGACGATAGACGAGAGATAGGGAATAGACCATGGCTGGAAGATGGGGAAGAAGCAATAGACAATAGACGAGAGACAGGGAATGGCTCATGGATGGGAGTGACAGTGGCGCAGACGTGTGTTTTCTTGCATCGTGTTTGCCGTCCAGGCTGTCGTCACCGAGGAGCTAGCTGGGCTGAGCAAAAATCCTGGAAGGGTCTGGGACACGGCCTGGAAGCGAGGGCTGACGTGCATGACAACTTGTCTTGGTCTGTTTAATGTGGGATGGGAAAGCGTTTGACGGTGGTACTGGTCTGGAAGCCCCCGAGAGTGTTTTGGTGGGCGAGGCTTGAGTTGTCGAATTGCTTCCATCAATTGCTTGTGTGTGTGTGTGTGTGTGTGGGTAACGCAAAATCAGCCCATAAATGTACTAAGCATCAAAAATCCTTGTCGGGTTCAGCCCCGTAGACCATAACAAGTGAAGGCAAAGACGATCCTGTTTGCTTAAGTCATTGGAAAACACGGCTTCTTTTAAGCCTGATTTCTTTCTTTGCCTCATTTTACTTAGATCATCTGTTTTCTCTATTTTCTCCCCTAGAAACCGACATGGCACGGGCAAAACGTGTCCCAATCGAGGCCATCTCGAGTGACAGATGAAAGTAAAAGCTAGATAAAGAGGAAATCGATCTAGGCTCCTCATTCATTGTGTGTATTGCCCTCAAAGTCCTTCTCACTAGAGGCATTAGATATCTTTCAATTTATATTTATTTTTTCAACAATTTTCTCTCCTGTACTTGATTTTCTGTTTGTGTTGTACTTAATTCTGTCTTATTTCCTGCATTCTTATTCCTCGTTCTTCATCTCCACACTCCGTTTTCTCTTCTCTCTACTTCTCCCTAGGATTTTCTTCTTTCTTCAGTTATCTTGTCCTCTTTTATGCATTTTTCTTTCCTCATTCATCTTTACTTTTTCTTATCATTTCGTTTCTTTTCAACCTTTCTCCATTTCTCTTATCTCTTGTTTTATTACCTCATCTCCCCATTCGTTTCCTCTTCAACGACACTACATTTTGTTCTATTTTCTCCCCTCACTAGTCCTCTCCCCACATTCATCACCCCACTCCCTCTCATCTTTCCTCCCCTCACTGTTTTCTTTCCTCCTTCAACCAGTTCTCCTCCTCGACTTTCTCCCAACTCATCGTTCCGCGTCGGCCGCCGTTACCGCCGCCGTCTCCCTCCCCAAACAGGCTGGCTCTCCTCCCTCTCTCCAGCTTCCCTCTACGCATGACCTTACATGACCTCCGGCTCACAAATCGTCCTTCCTCGACCCCCTAAAGACACTACTCCCCCTCTCCCTCACCCCTCCTCCCCTCTCTCTCCCTCTCCCCTCCCCTTCTTTCTCCCCCTCCCCGCCCCACACTCCTGCTGCACCCCCGAGCGAACCCCCTCTCCTCCCCCTCCACTCTCTTACATTACCAACCCCAACGTCTCCTTCTTCCCCCCCTCCTTCCCCTCGTTTTACTCCTCACCTCCTCTTCTCCCTCTTCCCCCTTCCCTCGACTTCTTGGACTCACATACACCCCCTCCCTCAGCTCCCCTTTCCTCCATCCCAATAACCAACTCCCCCATCAATCTCCCCACTCTCTCCCCACTCCTTACCCTCTCCCCACTCTCTACTCTCTCCCAACTCTCTCCCGTGCTGAAACGCAGTCACTTAAGCAACTGACAGGAGACGGGTCCCTCCACTCTGTCTTCTTTACTCCCTCTCTTTCGCAAATCTCCGTTTTTCCCCCTATCTATATTTCTATCTTTATTCTTTCTCTTTCCCTTCTCTTAATCTGTTTCCTCTTCTGCTCAACATTTCTGCTTCCTTTGGCCCATATATACGTAACAATTCTCTCTTCTCCTTCTCTCTTATACACAATATGTTCTATTCTCCCTTACCTCTGTTTTACTCTGTTCCGTTTGCCTTGTACTTTCCATGCAGACCTTGTTTTCCTAATCTCCCTTCATCCACCCTCTCTGCTTTCTCTCCCTCCACGTCCTCCCTCACGGCCCTGAGCGCCCTTGCAGAGCTCTCTTCATTCGTGCCCAGTTCTTTCCTTTCCTTCAATCTGCTTCCTTCTTCTTTCTCTCTCTCTTCATCCTTCACATTTTCCTTTATTTCCTGCTACTCCTCCTCCTCCTATTCTCCCTCTTCTTCTCCTCCTACTTCTCCTCTTCCTCCCATGACTCCTTTTCAGCTTGCCTTTCCTCCTCCTCCTCCTCCTCCTCCTTATTTTACTTAATTTGCCTCCCTCCTTTTTCTCCTCCTTCTCCTCCTCCTCTTCCTCCTCCTCCTCCTCCTCGGTGCAGAAGGAGTACTGCCTCCTGGGCAGGGACGGTATAGCGCGGCAGTGCCTCAGGATCGATCCCCGGCTCGTGCGCAGTTGCTTGCCGGTGGGGGGTCGGCGGGAGGGGGGAGGGGGGGTTGGAAGCGCGGAGGCAAAGTTAGAGGGGGGGGTTGTAAGGAGGAGGAGGAGGGGGGAGAGAGAAGGGGATATTGCAGAAGGAGGGGCGGGGGTTGGGGGGGTAGAGAAGATGAGACGGTCCGTGAGGGGGAAGGGGGGAGGGGACGAAGAAAAGTGAAGAAGGGGGTTTGTTGGTGGTGCGTGTCTTGGGTTGGACCCACAAGGTAAGTAGGCAGGTAGATAACTAGGTAGGAAGGTGGGTAGTTACATAGGTATGTAGGTAAGTAGATAGGTAGCTATATAGGTAAGTAGATAGGGAGGTAAGTAGGTAGGTAAGTAGGTAGGTAAGTAGATAGGTAGGTAGGTAGGTAGGTAAGTAGGTAGGAAGGCAGGTGGTTGGATAGGTAAGTAGGTAGGTAGGCACGTTGGTTGGTAAGTATGCAGGTAAGTAAGTAGGTAAGTAGGCACGTAGGTACGTAAGTATGCAGATAAGTAGGTATGTAAGTAGGCATGTAAGTATGCAGGTAGTGAGTAGGTAAGTAGGTATGTATGCAGGTGAGTAGTAGGTAAGTAGGTATGTAGATACATAAGTACGCATGTAAGCAGGTAGGTAAGTAGGCATGTGGGCATGTAAGCAGGCAGGAAAGTAAGTAGGTGGGTAAGTAGACAGACAGAAGGAGAGACGGGGAAAGAAAGATGGGAAAGACAAGAGAACAAGAAAGGTAAGGAAAATTCCATATAGCAGGCGAGACGAGAGGAAAAATACACAAGGCGAACCAACACGCAGGTCTCCCTGGGCCATAGGAGTTCTAAGTAAAAAAAAAAAAAAACATTTGGGTTTTTAAGGAAGCACATTGGGTTTCTACCAAAAAGAAACGAAAAAAATACCGAAGAACAAGGTCGTTCGAACACTGCATACAGGAGTTCTGCCGGAGTTCTGCAGGTCTTTGAACTAAGACCCAGGGGCTTCGAAAGGGGGCCAACTTGGGTCTTTTCCAGAGCGACGGAGCGTCTTGCAAGGACGTCGAGGTCTTGCTGGGGGAATATGGGTCAGGCGGAGGACATTGATTTTACCGGAGGCTCCTGGGTCACACGAAATAAAAAGGTGTAGTAGCAGTAGTAGTAGTAGTAGTGGTAGTAATAGTAGTGGTAGTAGTAGTAGTAATAGGAGCAGTAGTAATAGAAGTAAAAGTATTGTTATTATTATTATTAGTAGTAGTAGTAGCAGTAGTAGTAGTCACAACAGTAGCAGTAGTAGTAGCAGTGGTTGTAGTGGTGGTAGTAGTAGTAGTAGTAATAGTAGTAGTAGCACTAGTAGTTGTTGTAGTAAGCTGGTAATAATAACTTACAAGAAGAAGATAGAAGGAGTGACCCAAAAGTTGGGAAAGAACAGAATGAACTACGAAGAGGAAGAGATGAGAAGAGCAAGACATAGATTGCAATAGAAAATCTAAGGTTGAGAATGAAGTAATAAGAATACGAATGAAAAAGAATACCAGAAGAGTAATAGAAAAAGGAGTCGATACGTATGAAAAATTGATGCTTATACATACACACTAGAAAGACAAACAACAAAGAAATACACTGAAAAACGAGGAATAAATTGTATAAGTCTGAGTGAAATGGAAAATAAAAACAAGAAAAAAAAATAGGAAGAAATTAATAAGAATTTTGTGAATAATTTCTCTTAAGAACGTCAAAACCAATCCCCCTGCCTCCTGTCAACACCCTCAGTGTGTGTGTGTGTGTTTAGGAAATTGTCTCCAACGACCAGGTAACAACACCAGTCGCGAGTTAACAGCTTTTTCATCGTAAATGAAGCTTAACGACATTTAACCACGAAGAGCTCTGAGAGTGGTTCGTGACTCCTTCCCCGCTGGGGTACTACAACAACTTCAGTTCTTTAGTGCTTGCTTTTTTTTAAAAAAAAAAAAGGGGGCTTTTCCTTTACGACTAACTCTCGTGTACTTCAAAATCTAAATGCGATTTAATCTTCTGCCTTCAAAATCTCTTTGAGGCCTGACAGCAAGCAGGTCTCGATGCACGTCGAATAACTGCAAACATTACCGTTAAACTCCTGTCGACGCCTGTTTGAGCTTATTCTGCGTCACTGATTACCATCTCTGTTTTGGTTCCATCTTCCTACTCCTCTCTGCGAAGCGGGTGTAGTCTACTCTTCTCCCTCTCTCCTTGCACCTCTCTTCCAAATACCTTTTCCATGGTCAGCCATGGAGCATGTCTTCTGTCCTTCCCTCTCATTCACCATCTCGTTACCTTTCCTCTCTACTAACTATTACGTATTTCGTTATTGAGTATTATCTCTAATTACATCCAGTATTCGTTCCACTTCCTGATTCACATGTTTCATTCCGTAATAGACGATGTAACAAAAGCACTGTTCTTCATTTGAGATATTTCTACGTAAATGGTACGTTATATTACGTAAAATATCATATTTCTGTGACGCGGTTTTGGATTCTTCTGACTTTTCTCTTCGTATGTGTTTCAAATCACCATTATTTCCAGTCAGGATTCCTCCCATTATTCTTTGTCTTGATTCTTCCAAAGTCTTGAGACAACAGGAATTATCTTACGCTATTTACGCCTTCGTTTATCAATCTTTTCTTATCTTTTTCTTCCATCTCACCTGCCTTACACTATACATATTCTATCATCTTCCGCTTTGCTCTTAACAACGGCTGGTTCACTGTCCCTCCCACACACATACTCACACACACACACACACACACACACACACACACGTGCTCCTCCTGTTAACGGCAACGCAAAAAGGTATTACAGACGTTTACAAAGGCTCTTTGTCGGGTCTCGCTGGACCGGGGACTTCCCACGCGTCCACGCCCCACCTTCTCTTTCCTCCCTCCTCCTCCTTCTCTTCTTCTTCTTCCTCCTCCTCTTCTCTCACGCCTACATTGCTTCCATTCCAGGTACACACACACACACACACACGCCCACACACAGCCTTCCACACCCGCCCACGTGGCGGCTTCCCTGTTACTGACGTCGTCAAAGCCGTTCCCTTTCCCACGCCCCCACACACCCACAGCCTTCCACACACACCCACATAGCAGTTTTCCTTCCTATGAATAAGCCCAGATCGCCTCCCTCTCACGTACACATGCTCATGCAAGCCAACCTCCCACGCACACACACACACACACACACACACTACTACGCAGTTTCTCTGCCAGGCACTGACGCCCACACTCCCTTCGACCTCGGCCACAATGTCTTCCAGAAGGGAAAGATCGACCAACTGGCACGCCGATGCAGGCTGGAAATATCACTTGCTCATCTCTCTTCAAAACCAGGATTGTGGGTTTTTCTTTGGATAGCATGACAATCCGCCAAGTCTCGACTCATACTGTATACGGAGTCATCATTTTGGAGGTCTACACATGTCGGGTCCTTTAGCACTTATGTCACTCATACCCAAAAGATTCAGGAACTTCAAAAAGACAATGATTCTCTCTATATCCTCCAAGCGGATTCATACAGTTTTGGAGGCTTGTATGGATTCTCCGCTTCTCAAAAAACGTCCTCCAACAGAATTATCAATTTTGGAGGTTCCTTTGATCTCTGTCTCTCCGTCCATCTTTCACCTGCGTTTTTTTTTTTTTCATTTCGATTTCGACATCATCACAAGCCATGATTACAAGTCCATATCTACGTCAGGCCTTAAATGAAACCTTATAAAAAGGGCTTAAAACAAAAGGCGATCAGAAGGCTCTCTACATCTTAGATTCGGATAGCGTTAATCTCGCTTTCAGTGGGTTCAGAGAATATTCTAACATTCGGCTCAATCTTTAACCCCCCCCCCCAGGGTTCACAGGTGGGCAGGTTCGCATGGCACTTTCTTGTTGCTGTGAGCTCATCCTTTTAGTGGTTTCTTAACCACGAGATATTCAAACAGATCCTTTTTACTAACAAAAGATTACGGTGCGCTGCACAATTCATCATCAGCGTTACTGTCTTTCGTTAGGTACTTCAGAAATACCTACCTAGGCTCTGGCGAATGTAAACAACATCATTCTTGTGTAATCTATGATCCCACTCATTGAGGCCAAGTCGTTGGTACATAATGGTAGCCTCTTTTGATTTGGTGATCGTGCATACAAGCAGACAGTTAGGGTATCACAGAAGTTCGTCAGGCCCATTTATCCTCTCTCTCTCTCTCTTTCTCCTCTACAGGCACGGTGCCTTAATCACTTACACAAACCTTTAGACTCCAGCAAGTAGCGCACATAGCCTAGTATTCTCCGAGGGTTATACGAACGACATTATCAAAACCACAAAGCGTTTGTTTGCCGGGCTTGTCCGAATGGGCGTAAATGCGACCACAGACTCAACGAACCCGAAGCTGGTTCAAAGGAGGAACTGAACGAAGCAGGTAATTCAGGAGGAGATAAGGGCGCGCGAGGCATTAGGTAATGGATCACGGGAGTGTGGCATAATAGTCAAATGGGACGGAGTGCGTCATACTTGATGGAACGGGTGGAATGGCGCTGAATAGAATGGGTGAATGATGGTGAATGGGACGGAGATATATATCAGTGACAGAAAAAGGAGACATGGGACAAAAGGGAAAGGGAGTATGACTTTAGATGTAATGGGAACATGGAACAAAAGGGAAAGGAACACAGTCCAAAAAGTAACAGACTTATGATATTGAGTAAAGTTTGAATATAGCACAGAAAGGAACAGAAACACAGTTCCATTAGGAGGAAGGATACGATGCCAATGGAATGGGGACGGTGTCCTAATGGAATGGGTACCGGAAGGAACCCATATCACAGCACTGACAGGAGCTTAGAACATTGAACTGAATGGAAGAGGGAGGTACGTGGCACGAGATGGAAAAGGGACATTGTGCTTAATGGAACGGAAATATGATACTGAACATAACAAAGATATATTAATGAATGAAATCATAAATTTGAATGACTGGAGAAGGAACGGAAAAGGGACAAAGCTCTCACAGGAACAGGAACGTAATAATGGATGCAACAGAGCCAAATTCACGAACGGAATCATCGTGCAATTTTGAACTGAAAGGAGCATGACATCGAACACAAAAGGAACACAGCACTAAGTGAAAAGGAGCCACCGAGTTCAGCGGAACGGGGATATGGAAACGAATATAACTCAGAACACAGTGCTACACAGAAAAGGAGAATGGTGCTGAATTAGGGCAACTAGCTGAAAGGAGAAGGTGTTTGGTATCATATCAAGGGTCATATCAAAGGGCTTGGCGTCATATCAAAGATCATGCCAACATGTCAAAGGGCTTGGCATCATATCAAGAGGTCAAACCGTCTTGTTTTGGGAGTTCTAAGACGATAAAACTGGATGGCTAAGTTCTAAAATACATGGAGCTGAGTAGATTTAGAACAGATATTGGTAACTCTGCAACGGGAGTTGAACAACATAAGGCAACACAGGAGATGCAAAACTCAGGCAGGCTTCGAAAGACTCAAGAACACCAGAAGAAACAAGGAACTGTAGAGAGAGAGAGAGAGAGAGAGAGAGAGAGAGAGAGAGAGAGAGAGAGAGAGACAGACAGACAGACAGACAGACA
>JAYMFT010043487.1:0-15521 GCA_038088735.1 Panulirus argus | reverse complement strand
AAATTACATATATATATATATATATATATATATATATATATATATATAGCTTTAATGGGATGGCCTTGATCAGGGTCTTAGCTTCTCATGCCGTCTCAGCTAATATAAAAAAAGAAATCACTACATTATCAAAACCAGAATTCTTAAAGGTACCACACCAGACCAGCTCCCGCACCAACCAAGCGTGTGCTGTAGACTTCCTTCACTATGAAAATCCTGAACGGTAAAGGACGAGCGAATATATTACCAGAGACGTATATCTGGCTCTATAAATACCTAAGTTCACTGAAACTTTTAGCGGAAGCTGAGTAAGCCTTCAGGATCCTTGGGGGCTGAGTTATACAATATGCAAACAGCAGAACAGACGAGCGGGGTCGTGTGGGACCTCAATTCGAGGTCGTCCATCCTGGGACCTCCTCCCTAGACAATGATCCGGCTTTCCTTGTTGGGTTAACGAGGATACTTGTCGTATAAACATGGCCTGTATGTGGTGGCACAGGCCATGGATGTGGGTAATGGTCATAGAAAGAATGATCACAGTAAATTCGAACGGAAAAGAGAACTGGCATTTTTCCTTTATACTTTAATGTTGTTATTACAAACCTGATCGCTGTTCCCTACGTAAGTAAGGTAGCGCTAGGAACAGACGAAGAAAGGCTTCATTTGCCCACATCAATTATCTGGCTGCCATGGACAATTCACCAAAACCACAGCTCCCTATCCACATCCAGGTCCCACAGACCTTTCCATGGTTTACCCCGGACGTTTCACATACAAGGTTAAGTCCAACGACAGGACGTCGACTCTGTATACCACATCTCCACGTGCACGCCTTTCATCCTCTTGCATGTTCAGGCTCCAATAGTTCAAATCTTTTTCATTTCATGGTTCCACCTCTTATCTATTCTTCTGCTTCTTGTTCGCTCCACTTTTCACACTTCCCTTTGTCAACCTTTCCTCACTCATTTTCTCCGCATGTCAAAGCAATTTCAACACAACCTCCTCTGCTCTCTCAACAATACTTGTTATTGCTGTGCCTCTTTCCTACCCTCTCATTAATTACTCCATCAAACCATCTCAGACTACATTGTTCTCAAACATTTCATTTCCAACATTTCCACTCTCATCCGCACAAACTTATTATAGCCCATGCTTCGCAAACATACGACATTTCTGGTACTACAATACCTTGAAACCTACCTAGTTTTGCCCTCCCAGATAACGACCTATCTTTCCAGACATTCTTCAGCGCTCCCAGAACCTTCGCCCCCTCATTCACCCCATGACACTTGCTTCTATGGTTCCATTCGCTGCCATGTCCACTCCAAATTATGTAAAGCAATTTACTTCCTCCAAGTTTTCTCCATCCAAACTCACCCCAACTGTCATGACCCTCAACCCTCAACCTCCTTACAACTCATCCTTAGATCTTGCACATCCTTTCCATTGTATTCCTTCCTTATTCCTTACACAATACTCTCATCTCCAGAAATCCTGCGTTGCCTCTCACACCACTGCTTAATTTTCTATATTTCAGCCTTACTCATCACACAATATCTACAGTATTCTTAGCCCAATGTATTATTTGCCCCTTATCTTCGCCCGGTAAAAGCCTGTCTTATTCTGTAGAGTATTTCTTCATCCTCTAAAACCCTATCTGATTTTTTTTCGCATTGTTCGTCTAACCTCTACAACCCTGTGCTATCTTTCAAACTAATCCATATCTTCATCCTGTACAACAATGACTCAATCTTCAAATCACCACAATGACTTCTGCATCCCAATCTTACTTTAGGTGTCAAATGGTTCGTCTATCACCACCCTGCCACTTCAACCTATCAACTCCCTTTCTCTACAATCATTTTTTAAGGGGGTGGGGTTATGTTACATCGCTCACCTCCATAGTCTCCTTATTAACGCTATCTGTCTATATATACTCTAACCTGAGCCAGGTACCCACTATATCAACCAATCCCTTGGGGGTGAATGAACAGCTGGGGTGACTGTGGGACGACTGCCGCAACCTGGACTCCAACCTATGCGTATGACCCTGGGCGGCCCGTGAATACGTCTCGGGCGAGAACTAGCTGCTACACCACGGAGGTCCGTATTTGCTTTTACGTTGCGTAATTCACACTCAGAACCCCATCTTGGTTTATTTCTTACATCCATTCTTTGTCTCTTACACAGTTCACCCACCACTTCAAATCCCTTTTTCGTTCCCACATCACCTTACTTTATTTTCATTCTACATTATTCATCAGCCCCCTTTTGGCTCACGTTTCAAGAGCCTCCTTTGCATCTGTCGCAGAAATCACCCCACCAAAACCCTCACTTGATTCACGCGTCACATTACTCTTCTAGTTCTCGCATCTTATCCTCACTTCCGAGAATCTATACTTATATCCAGTTCTGTAACTTACATACCTTAGTTCTCAGAATTATATTTCCTTTGATGTCATCTCACATCTTTGTCACTCTTTAACGTAGTTCTACCATCCTATCTTCATCTCTCATAACATGACCTTAGTCGTCACACCAAATCCCTTTTCTTTACGTGTCTCCTTTATCAAACGTCCAACAAATCCTCTTTTAATCCTCACACCAAATTCGTATTCGTCTGAATCCTTCCTGCGTTCCCATTCCACACAAACACAGAACAATCCTCAGTATTATTCTTAGGGATTAACAATCCCTCCTTATAACTCACAGAATGTTCTTTCATCACATCTGTACCCACACCATATCTTCATTCCCCACAGCCCCTTACGTAGTTCTCTCAATTTATACAGCACAGCTTTTACCTCCTCCAACTCCTGCAGCACTCAGACCATATTTCACCGCATTCGACACTTATTCGACTAGTCCTGCATCACCCATGACACCGCTTCACTGCCCACTTAACTCTCCTCTCTAGTCATCTGTTTCTCTTGTTGTATTACCAATTAAGTGTAGCTTCTTTCCTGAGTCGTCTTCAGCGATTTAAGACACTGAAGATCCGAGAGCTCTCCCCGTATCATACGTATAACTTCATATCATCACTTCTGTCTGTCAACCGTCTCCTTGTCACCAACCCTCGTCATCCATTACATACACAGTCTCCAGCACAGTGAACCCTGGACGTGCCCCTCACTTCACCTCACGAGAAATCACAAACTTTAATCATTTATTTCGTTAGATTGTTTTACAGTACTTATCTATTCTACATTTTTGTTGTATCTTTTTCCGAGATGCGACTATCAAGCACCCCAACACAGGCCCTCTTCGTTTCATATACTTCATTCTTGCATCGGTTGATTATGTAACACCCTGCGTGATTTCACCCACACATACACCATCGAGAGACACCTGTAAGCAAGCTTTCCCTCTCTTACAGATACTACTTTGTTGTCTGCTACCAATGGCTTGAGTGACCCAGCTATTAGCTAAGCCATGTAACACTCAGCAACTCGTATAATTACTATGTGGCCGTTGTCAACTCAACAGTGGGTCGTTGTGATAACAGCTTGTTTCCCTACACTTCGAAGTTTTGGAAATCCATCCTTTCAATCTATCTATACATCTATCTATCTCGATATCAACGTTTCGATTACTCAATCCTTGTTTCATTCAAAACTACTCAAAAGCAAAGAAAAATCAAGAAATTTAAACAGCTATTACGGTTGAAAATGTTTAGTCGACTAAAATCCTTTAGTACACATGGACTTCTCTCCAGCTTGCCGTATGGCATTATGAGTCCCTTTCCAAAGAGTGGGAGACATTCACATCACTTGGAGAGATATCTGTCTGTTCTTGTACTCCTCAGGAACATCTGACAAATGGAATGATTACAAGAACTTGTATCAGTACTCTTCTTGTGGCAGTAAATCATCAGTTTCCATTGATACTTGGCTTACGGCATTAAATAACAGTCAGACTGTCTTCGGCACTTCCATACGACACTGCAGAGACATCAACACTACCTTGTCTTATGGCACTACATAAGGGTCAAGCCATATAGGCTCTTTCCTTATGGTGCTCTACAACCATCGATTATTACTAGGTCATTTCCATGTAGTACTACAGCACCATCAAATAGAATGCCACTTTCCAAGTTACTATATCACCGTGAGTATTATCACCACTTACCTTATTGCACTATTCCATCAAGTGGAATTAGCACTTCATTCTCCTTATAGCACTATATTGCCGTCAATATTCCTCAGAGGGCATACTTCGAATAACCCTATTTATAGGATAACTTATTCCCCACGATAACACAGGACCCCTAGTTAACATGTGCTCAGTGATTGAAACGACGTCAAGGCAATCCTTTCCCTAACATGATCTTGTTCTACCTCGATGCCGTACCTTTGACACTTACCAGACACCACCTGAAGACCTCCCTGTGTTTGCAGCAACCAGCAGCATTCATGAGTACCTACCAATCTGGAAGCTCTCCTGGCAGGTGGTGGCAACGATGTCATTTATCTCAAACTGCGGCATCCTCAGGTCCTTGTACATCTTGACGGGACTCTCCTGCTTCCATTGTAGGCTCAGCTCCTTCATCGTCTTGGAAACTAGAAAACAAATATAAAATGTTCTTTACTTTTTCGTTCTCATTGGATGTTTATAACATACTTTGCTTTAAAATAATTGAGAAAGTACATTTGATTACCAAATTCCCACACGAAGTTATCTTAAGGCGGAGGTAATAATCAGATGATAGGATGATAAACAAGACTGGAGTCAGAGTTCTTTCCCATCCCTTGCTAGTGTAGAGTACACGCACAGCAACAGGTGATGCAAAGCCATAACGCTGATAAGTATCCATTTTAACGTCAGGTGACAGTTACATTTATTTTTAGTGATGACTTTTCTAATGGGACGTTGGGCCTAGTAGTCTAGCTTTCTTGTATCTTCAATTGGCGTGAATAGCTTCTTATACGGTTGACATAAACGAAATGACATATCCTCAGTGTAACTGTATTGCCTCCATATCTTTACATAACTTCATTAGATTTTGTGACCTTACGTATATCCCAGGTATAATGGGAAGGAACTTGCGAAACATTCGTTTGCACTTTCCTTTCCGCCCCATAATTCCCATAGCTGGCACTCCCGCAGCGCCAGCAATGTTGGCCACGTCCACCGGGTTCGACCACACGTCAAGAACTGTAGCATACGACCCGTGTGGGTGCTTGCTTTCCTCCACCCATCTCAGGTCACGAGATGTGACGGGGGATCTCAGGGACCACTGGCTGGTCCAGGATGGGAAGCTTTTCTCGCCTTGTGGTCAAATATTGGCAGACAGGCCTGCCACGCGCGAGCACTGGGGTTCGATTCCTTATCCCATGTGTCCAGTGTGTGTGTGTGTGTGTACATACATAGCCGTAATGACATATATATATATATACCCGGTAGATACTTGGCGCAGGCTTCGGGTGATGCACACCCACAGCCCGGGCTGAGCCAAAGCTGTTGGATATAATCATTGGTCGACTCCTGTTGGAAGCCGCAGCCCTCTCTTCCACATAGCCCAACCACAGCCATGGCTGGTCTGGTCCACTCTGTAGGGACTTGTCCAGTGCACTCTTGAACTTCTCTACCGCGAATTTCAGGCTGTTCTGACGGCAGATAGCAAGGTGTTGAAGAGTCTTGGGCCCCGGGAGTTTGAGGGGTTCTCTCTTGTCGTGCATATGGCGCCTACGGAGTCCAGATGTAGGATTTTACAAATTCTTTCACGCCTGTCGTGCCAGTAAGGTGTTATTTTCGAATACAAGTTGGGACCATAGTTTCCAGCACTTTTCTGCTCTCCAAAGAGTCCAGCCTCAGAGATCTCTGCCGATCCTAGTAATTTAGGTCCTCTATCACATTATCAGGGGCAGTGAAAGACATCCGATTATATTCTAATTGGGCCTTATGTACAAGGTTAAGAGACGGGGCAACACGAATGTTAAACTCTCGCCCCGTAACACACAAAAGTGCGATGAGCCAGGTCAAGTGGAATTCAGATTGTCGGACCACCGTCTTGCGGAGCTGGTGTGTGCATAAGGCATTGTGACTTGCGATACCGCATTCTTAATTGGCCGGCGTTAAACCACTGGTCGAAATGCTGCAGACATTACTGCTGCTACCGCGGGAAATCCTTGGAGAGGACGCGACTGAATTAGCCATCAGTCAGTCGAAAGTCCTTAAAACTTGCAAGAGGTCCCGCTCTGGGCGGGGCGCCAGGCTGTTTTATCTTGGTAGGAGGATCCCTTGTCGTTCACCGAGACGGAAATATCCTGCCGGCTTTGGCGAGTAAAGGCAAAAGATTGATCGCTTTCCAGTGTTTACTTCGGGAAAGGACAAGCCAAAACCCGAAGAAAACTCGGGTTCTTGACGTCACCCAGGGAATAAGGTGGAGGCAGTCGTCCAGATATTTAAGAAATGGAATGAATGTTGAGGGAGTTATCCCAACGGGGCCTAAGCAATAATCGCCCAGGTGTTGAAAGGGCAACGGGCATGTCCACAAAGTGGCATATGTTTTCAAAAGGAACTTTGGTTCTGCTAGCTCTCCTTTCATGTGGTTCCAAGAAAAATCAGTTTCTATTAACCAACTTCAACACGAATACTGGATGACAGCTTTGAGATAGATTCAGGTACTTCTGATGTCATCTCTCAGGACAGGATATGGACGTTATCGTGAAAACTTTGTACTTGTCATCTCCCTGAGGTAATCCTATGCCACACAGTGTCCACTCTCCGCACTTTTTTGCCGTCGCCCACCAAGCACGATAGATGGGAAAGAATCATATCTGGAAGCGTGGAGGTTCAGTTCAGAATTTTTCCTAAGAAGTGTTGAAGAAGGATGCTTGCCTGATTTGCGTCTCTGTAAAAAAAAGCTTATTCTGGGTTCCTGAAGTTACCAAATTATCAGAGCTTATCAGCAAATCAATAAAGATATTGGAGAGACTACAGGCAGCATATCCAGAGACAACTGTGGTACGCCAGTGAGCAGACGGTTTCAGTGGCTCTCTTCAGTGCGGATATTTCCGAAGTTACGAGGAAACAAATGTTGGCGCTGATGGTTAAGAATGAAGGACCAAAGGTCCCCCCTAACCGAGTGTCTATTGATATTACGAACCTTAAGACAACCTAGACCTCATTTCTTACTATGAATACCTATTTTCTTACCTATTCATCATTCTTTCAAAGGCAAAAAAGATTTCGATAAATGGGAACAGAAAAGAGTCTCAACTTGAATTGAAATCTAGTATCAGCATTAACGGTTAGTGACACCCTAGATAAGATGGAACAGCTACTTACTGGCAAACGCAGTGGTATATGTTCACTTCTGGCTGCTGTGAACAAGAAGGGAGAATGACAACATCCACACAGTACCAAGCAGCTATAAGTTCTTTAGAATTTGAAGGGTATCCGCTGAATCCACTTTCCACAGTGTCTGTTTCGATACTGACTCGTTTTCTTAATAGTTATTTCAAACTGGGATTCGTTAACATATTGGCAAAACTTTAAAAGACTGGTCAAAATGTCAAGGTTATGTCATTTTCGCACAGATAACTGGCGAAGTCAACAAAATATAACCTATGGTCCTTGTTAACTTTCGGTAATACCTACAGCATGAAAATGTTTGCCGTTGTGTGTTAAGAAACGTGATTTATAGGAAGCTCATCCCAGGATTTTAATGATATGCCGGGTTTAATTAGAGATCATAAATTAGTAACGCGTAATGCAAATTCGATAGACTGGTTTTAACGAGTATAAATAACAAAATGCCGGCTGACCAGATAATGGGCATTGTATAATTTTACCCATTTATTATCTATACTGTCGGTAGCTTGAATATAATGGCATTGTGTATGTTCGAAAAATTATTTCAAAATTCATCTCCAAGGCGGAGTAGTATAAAGAGCTCCTTGTAATGTTATCGACTAATGCCAAACTCAATCACTCACGACGAGTCCAAGCTAACACGTGACCGATCCCACAGTGGCATCCACCACCACAGAGCTTCCCTCCCACGACACTCACGCCACAATCCATGCAAGAGCCTGCCATTGGCCTCATTTATCATGAAGTCATATCATGCTATGCTTCTTATTCATCGAATCCCCGTCACATGTTCAACATTACCAAAACCACTGAAGTTTGAGTAATGAATATAATATCCATGTGAAATGTAGAACCACGTGTGAACACACCCTTATCAGGAGCAATCATACACACTGTAGGATTTTATCATCAGGTATACGAAGTTCATCATTCTGTGGTGTTATATGAACGGTATATTAAGTAAGTATCCTTTTATATATAACCACACGTTACAATAAGTCTTCAGTAGGTACAGACTGTAGAAAGAAACGAAGTAAATCATCCCATCTAATGCATCTGAACAATTAAGCCACAGTGCAGGAAACTGGGATGGTGTGCACTGTAGCCTAGAGGAAGAACCCAGTGAAGATTTGTTTCAAAAATTGACATCCTGCACGAAGGTTACTACGCAACCTCATCACTAACGTTTTCTTACTACCTTTTTCTATATGCAATCGTCTTCATTCCGCTGCTTCGTCCTAGGACCACCAGAGGCGGCCCCATACACCACGCCTCACTTTCCTCCACTCTCACGCAACCCACCACACTCATCCCCCCTCCAACCCCGCCCATGGTGACTTCACCTCTGGCATTTAGATTATCATGAAGTAATGGGCATCATCATTCATCATTAGTCTGTAATAAAGGCAAAACTCCGTACAATGACAGCTTGGAAGCAGTGTCGATACTCTCCGAGTTCACACCTCACGGACGGAGACGACTGACAACGCTAACTTAAAATCCCAATTATTCCATGTCCTTCTGGTGATTATGCCACCGGCAAGGTCATTGAATCTCTCTTAATTGCTAAAACTAAGAACTTTAATTTGTCCCCAGGCAACTTTAGAACCCATCCTATCATTAACCAAATCATTATGAGAGAATTTACAAAAAGCGAAAACATTAAAAAAAGTGGTCCTTGACACACCTAGCCACCCATGTTAACCATCACCTCGTAACCTTCCCTAATTATTCTCCCTTTCGACGATTACTGTCGGTCAGGCCAGTGCTTTAGCTATGAAGGTAGACGCTTAAACGGTGCTTCTAGTGTGATGTTGAGATTTAAATAATTGAATTAAGATTTGGCATCTGATGAGGTGGATTGTCTCCACGAAACATGTGCCACATGTACATATAAATTACTTGTTAAATAAAATCATATGAACTACTGAAGTGCGATTTCACCTTTATAGGTGTGTATATATATAATACATACGTACGTGTCTGTAAATGTACTAACACCTATAGTGGCATATTGCATATTCATCCGCCTGTCTCAGAAATTACTCAGGCAGCAGCTCCCGCTTTACCCACTATACCTACGTAAAGTACTGTACAATTTGGTGTCATGTCAGCGATACTGATAAAACTAGTGATATACGTATTGTTCAGTTAATGACAGTTTGTTCCTCCTGGTTTTGCCATCCTATTAAGGTCATGATTATGTTAAAGCAATTATGCATGCTTTCTTTTCCATGAAAGCAATCATTATGAACCTGTCAGGATATCCAATAACGGGCTATAGGGATATTATCCCATTAATCAGTTTGATATCCCGAACAACTGATTTTCGATTAACTACCAATTAACTGCAGTCATTCTAATTTATTTCTCTCGTCATTCTTCCTAATGGTATTATAACTTCCACTTTAATGGAATTCAATTATCTTTTACGATTTTCTTTTCTTTCAACTGGTCTTCCACGTACCAAGAGGGAGAAAATTAATCCTCAATTCCTATTTCTTTTTTCCCTTCATAAACTTTTGCTTGATTTCAATTGATCGAAATGAACCAAGAATCTTCTTCTTCTTGGATATCTCATTAAAGTGATAAGATACGTTGACGCTGAATTTCTCATTGCCAAGTCAAAACGTTTAAGAGATATTACTGCTTATTTGTAGGGAGGGTGAATAGTCACTAAGAGTTCCCAGATGTAGCGTAAGCAATGCAAAGCAACTTGTACATGGGAAGGGAGTTTCCGATTCGATGAACCCCACCTCTACTATCATACAACTCGATGTTTCTACATGCTATTCACAGTTACAACATTCTCATTCAATCAACTCCGATCATCTACTGCTTGTAACATGCGTCATCTGTAATTTCATGTCATGACCTTTGGTTGCTCTGTCCATACATCCTTCGATTCAATGTCTACTGTTCTTAACGCCAATTTGATTTAGACACCTAAAGGAATTGTCAAATGAAGTCCAGGGTAAGGATGCCGAGATCTGGAGAGACCAGTGCGTTCAGCGCTTCCTGATAGGTGGCGTAAGAGGGTCCGAAGACGACCTTGCACACTCTGTCTCTCTCTGTCTCTGTCTCTCTCTCTCTCTCTCTCTAAATATAATATATGATACAAGGGGTCCAAATGTATCGCCTGTTGTAACATGCCTCTATGCTCAAAAAGGGCATTCGATAAACTTAGCACTACACAAGAGACTACTATGGAAATCACTCGCCTGGAATTAGACACACAATGTGCAAAGACTAGTGACTGGCTCACTTACAGAAAGCAACGCGTAGGTTTTAAATCGTGGAGCCTCAGGCTAGCTGAACGTGACAAGTGGCATATGCCACAGGGATCGATCTTTGACTAAAACTTTTTCATAATATACATTAATGATCTAGAACAGGGTCTTATATCTTAGATTTCCAGATCTGCAGACAATCTATGATTGGACAAGACTGTCAAACAGTTCAAAAAGATGTTACATGCTAAAAGAGGGTTCCGATAAATGACAAATGAATAACAGTCAAATGTAAAATTATGCATTTTGGAGAGAAAAATAGGAAATACGAATCTCAAATATTGGGAAATTCGTCAGTTAAAGTACATGGATAGAATTCATGGTCAAGCAACGCTAATTGATACACCGCGGAGGGAGTGCACTGCACTGTAATTCCTTGGTATATATTTACCCAGTACCAATGTCACATGGTCCAAAATTTTGAAGATAGAATAGTAAAGGCTTTAGTTCAGATTAACACCTTACATAACCTAACGCCCGTTTCATGTTATTTGCTCTGAAAGGGATTATAATCAGCACTCCCGTAATTGAAATGTTCCAAAACCACTCCTTAGGCCCCTGTGAGTACTTCTCCCTCTCCTGATATGCAAATTAGGCGACTCTAATGAGCTGCTCCACCGCAGACATTGTTTTTAAGCTGAACCTTTTCTGCTACTGTCACTGCTCTGTGTGTGTGTGTGTGTGTGTGTGTGTGTGTGTGTGTGTGTGTGTGTGCGGGCAAAGGCAATTTCCTAAGGCATTGTAAGCACTGCTCTTGCATCACTAGTCTACTGCTTCACTTCCCTCAGTTCGCCACCTCACTCACACCAATCCGCATTCCATGCAATTCTCGTGGTTCAGCTGCAGCCCTCTTTCCTCACTCTCGTCCCTTCGTGCCTCCTCAGCACTCCCGCAGCCTTTAATCCGATTAAGTTCCTTGAGCGACTTCGTTCATCACCTCACCAACCACTTATCTCAATAACATACCACTGTCCTCTTTCTGCGGCTATATACATCTACTCCAAACAGCAGAATATTACGTATTATACGTACTTTCATTTACCCTTGGGATAAATCAGCTTACGTTTCTCTTTCACTTGTACGTTTGCCTGGTACGTTTGCCTTCAGTCCTCCGATACTTCTGACGCAGTCATCTGTCACAGATGTCTTTATTAATCGAAATATACTCCATTACATTTTCATTCATGGAGATCTCATCATCCCACACCTCACTACACTTACGTACAGTCTCCCAAAAAAAGTATCTGACCCCCGGATCTGAAGTTTCTAATAATCTACAACTGGCCGACCGAGATTAACACTTGACTTTCCTGCCACCCTGATGCAGTTTACAAGTGCATCAGGGTGGCAGCAAAGTCAAGTGTTAATCTCGGTCAGCCTGCTGTAGATTATTAGAAACTTCACGCCCGGGGAGCCCATACTTTTTTGGGAGACTGTACATCTGGAATGCTTCAGGGGCACCACAACTGTCTTTACACTGTTCCGTCAGTAACAGTTTCCTTTTTCTCTTTTTCTCACTCACTTCGTTCACACCATTCCGACCTTACTTACGCGGCTCCGTCACATATATATCTATTACCTGGGCCTTCCATAACTCACTTAGCACTGAAATACGATCGAACAAGAAAGTTTATCTAATTCCATTACACACTAACACGCGTTCTGCCCGTTTGTTTTGTTTTCTATCACACATCGAAACTGCTCGATTTTTACCTTTGCCTATAGATCTATAGATTTATGGGTAAGGTTTTGGCAGAGAATATTTTTCAACTACACGTTTCGAAATAATAGTCCACCTATCTTCTCAGCCCAGTAGTTCGGTCAAGGATCTTCAGACTTACCAGTTACTCAGTCTTCCATCTTCTAAACAGTCACCCAGATCATCAGACACTAAAATGACTCATCCCTTTCACCTTCACACACCCCTTGACCTTAATCTAATAAAATATGTCCAACCTCCTTTCCTTTGATCTAAGGACAACATATATGCTACTATCGGGCACGTACCCATTCATTGATCTGATGCAAGACAACTAACAACCTTGGTCTGTAAAATGATGAATTGCAAGTCTACTCACTACAAAATATTTATCAAAATACATTATACCTCTTCTTGGATAACCAATGCCACTTTCCAGGATATCGGACTGCACGCATTCTTCACTTTAGCATAAACTTTATATACAGTCTTCAAGCTG
The DNA here is from genome assembly GCA_038088735.1 of Panulirus argus. Classification (NCBI taxonomy): domain Eukaryota; kingdom Metazoa; phylum Arthropoda; class Malacostraca; order Decapoda; family Palinuridae; genus Panulirus; species Panulirus argus. Next base: position 2,716 of record JAYMFT010043487.1, on the reverse strand, counting down.
TCACACACACACACAAGTCCTAAAACTACCTTCAACTTACTTAAAGCCTTCATTTACTCTACCCTAATGCGATACGAACATGTAACTATATCTACAAAATTTAAACGCAGCGGTGGTTCTTCGCCAACGTCCAACAACCCAGAGGTAACTTATATATATATATATATCGATGAACAGACAAATGGACATACACCACGGGTCGGGTCGGGTCGGGTAGGGCGCCTGGCTGCCTCAGCCGCGCGGAGGTTTAAAGACACACACTAGACTTCGTGTTTTTAGGTGTCCCAACTCATCTCGGGATAGGTAGCATGGACTTTATTCTACCGAGGCTCCAATGGTGTCTATGCTACTAAAAAAAAACATGAGCTGTTCACTTGCACAGCTATGCACTTGTTCATGCCTTGTTTTTGAAGATCACAATGGTAAGTATAGGACTGTTCTTATATCTGTTCGCACGAGCTCTAATTGGAACAAGTCGATTGTAGTGACGAACCGCGGCTAGTAGTGGAATGGCGTGGAGGGGGAGGAGGTGTCTGTGAAGAGCATATGTGAGCAGTTTTCTGCCAAACTGCTGTATGAGCTGCCGGTGTTGGTACGAAATGGTGGACAAGTTCAGCGAGATGCGGGTCTCTTATTAGGTTATGTAATAAGGCTCCAGGATGATTCTGCGTACACTTCTCTGCACTCTCTCTAGCCGAGTCCTCCTGTGTAGCCGTTAGTGAGGAAGACCAGGTTGGGGGTGGGGGGCGCAAGTGAGCTTAGGTAGGATGAAGATTGTATAGACATTCCTGAGCTAGAGAAGGTACAGACGGTATGATGACTCGATAGCGATGACATGACTCTCCCAGTTTAAATCGTCGTTCATCGTTACTTCAAGAGCCTAAAGTCTCTGACTACCCGAAGGACGCCAGGGCCTAGTGTGATGTCAGGGGCAGGGTGTTGTCTGCACCCAGGTTGATGTGCATCATCAAAGTCTTGATGTGGTTGAATGGTGTCGTCGTTGGTCGTAGTCCACTCGTGAACGTCGTCGATGATGTGCTGAGGGGCACTGAAGTCAGGAGAGTTGATGTTGATGGCGATACGAAAGGTGGAGTCGTCTACGTGACCTCCAGCCATGGTTTGTGTCCCCCATACGGTCACTGATAAGGATGAGGAAGCACAGCGGCCGCTATCTTGGTACCATGTGATACACCGCACGTTAAGGGTAGCGATGCCGATGTGGCTCCCCTAAAGTGGACGGTTTGGTGTCGCCCGGTCAGGAGGTCCTCCACCCACGAGACGAGACGCCTACGTAGTCCCACGTCAACGGCTTTCCTTTTGGTCATGTTATGGTTCACCAAGCCTTAGTGAAGTCTGCGAGGGCGAGTGCCACCGAGGTCTCGAGTTTCTCGAACCTGTAGTAAACGAAGTCTAGGAGGCGGACAAGGCAAAGAGTGATGGAGGAACCCTTCATGTGTCCAAACTGCTGAGGGTCTTTTGAATCAGCCATGTCAGCACAGGCTCAGTCAAATACAAAACTTTCACAAGTCAAACTGTGGATTGAAGTGGTGTGTGTGTGTGTGTGTGTGTGTGTGTGTGTGTGTGTTTATAAAGACCTGGAGTTAAAATTTTTCTTTTGTGCTGAAGTTTAACTGAACAATAAATACATTGTGTTTTTGTATTACCCACAATAACGCGTGAGGTAAGGACGTGCTCTGTTTTAAAGAACCATCAATCGTGCCACTAACTTCTTCAGCCCAGCACGGCACGTATATAAAGCATGGAGGCGAGAGCAAAAAATATAAAAGCACTTTCTGCACCTGCTACGTGACCTACTCACTCTAATGCAATCCATTACAGCGACCTGGGTAGCCTTCATCACCCGTCATATGATCCGTACTCAGTTTGGAACTTATTTGCTATAGCACATTCCCGCTACTTTGTTAAGATATAATCCGAGACTTATCTTGACATGAACACGTCAGGGGAGGATATATTTCACAGCAGAAACCTTCATATATATATATATATATATATATATATATATATATATATATATATATATATATATTAGATTCCCGTAGTGTAAAGGTCAGCGTTCCTAACAGTGACGCATTCACGGGCCGCCCAGGGTCGAGCGCGTAGGTTCGAATCCTATTTTCAGCACATGCATGTCATCTATAAAGTGTATACCAGTAAGACCGTTATTTGTTTTCCCGTCAATTGCCTGCGATGTGTGATTACTTTTTGATATACGGGAAGCCAGAGTTTTACTGTTGTGTTGCCCCGTCTCCTAACATTGTATACGTGTACCATTTCCTTACTCCTATGCATGTGTCACAACGCATTATCGAATCTATTTTGGTCTTTGTAGAACTGAATAAGTATAGAATGAGATCTTTTTCAATCGAATATTTTCCTCTCAAAAAAGAATATGACAAAGATACGAGTATATCAATTTCCGGCAAATTCAGGAAAAAGGAATGAAAACTGAATTATATTATCTCTAGTCCCTCGCTTCATTTACATTTAAGATTCATGGACCACAACTCTCTCACTAAAAATTAGGACTGCATATTCTTTTGATTACATTATCTTAATAATTCAGGAAATATAATCACGTGTGTGTGGCGCATTTTAGAACAAGCCGCACTGGGTTAATGGATAAATGGGAACCAGGCTTTTATATATATATATATATATATATATATATATATATATATATATATATATATAT
>JAYMFT010043476.1:0-15521 GCA_038088735.1 Panulirus argus | reverse complement strand
TAAATAAATATATATATATATATATATATATATATATATATATATATATATATATATATATAATATTGCCTAAATTAATGCAGAAAATGATCTTTGTGCGTTTGTTCGCTCAGAGATTCATCAACGTGAAAAAATTGTTTCTACAACATTTGAGGCGATAGAGTTTAAGTTAACTGAACAGTCATCATTGGTTTATCGTGTGTAGTTTAGAAGGTTTCTGCCATCAGTCCAATCGCTAATGAGTTGTTTGTAATGTGAAGGTCACAGTTGATTTTTTTTTTCTTTTGGCAGTAATTGCTCTTATATTTTAGACCCTCCTGGCTGGGGACGTAGCGAGGTCTGCGTCTGACATACAATTTGTGCTTTGATCCCTTAATTTCTGCTGCAACAAAGGAGTTTATGATTTATATTCATTAAACATTATGTTTTCAGTGAACCCACTGGGAGCCATTACTGATGTCCGTCTGCAGAGGCCGGGTGTGTGCCTGTGGACGAGACTGCCTCGCTAATTCGAGTTGCGTCTGAAGCGGATGATAAATGGCTGTAATTTTACACTTTCATCGATGTCCGAAAACGTGGAGGAGCAGGGGGCCGCCATTGTTCCCCTTGGTGGAGTCGAGCTTTTAATTATAGAGCTATTGGATTCTGCTTGATTTACGGTTGTGCTCTGTTGAGGAATTAAGAATTCACCGACTGACTCTGTCGGTTATTCATTTCTCACGTCTTTGGTAAGCCATGATTCTCCTACCACATTGGACTGGTGCCTTTGCGATATCCATTCTTGTGATTCTCGTGCAACGTAGGTTATTTGTAAGGAATTTGAAAATAATGTCATTTAGTCTGGTGATCGCGAGAGGTTGGACCGTGTAGATTTAAAGCCATGCTGTCCTGGGTTGTGTTAATCGCTGATCAAGCAGTCAGTCGGCTCATTCCTCAGTGTTCCGTGGAATATTTTGGTATGTGACGCTAATGCCATCGGGCCTTCCCCTTTTTTTCCGGAGGGGGGGGGGGGAGTTAGAGCTATTCCCCCTCCCTCTTTATGAAGTGAGGTTATGTCTGGAATGGTACTGGAATGTGTGGAGGGCCATGACCAGTGGCTGTATTGACTGCTTTATTAGAGTGGGACTCTGTGAACCTGATGCTGGTGCTAGGCACATAGCCTTGCTGCCTCTCATGATTCTGTCGAAGTCTTACGCTGGGTAAACATTTCATCTAATGTGCTGGTGCTCCCTCCTACAGCCCCACCTCACCACTGACACTGCCACATCCCCACCTCACCACTGGCACTGCTACGCCCCCCCCCCTCACCACTCGCACTGCTACACCTTCTTCCCACTAGAGTTTCTGCTACATATTCACCCCACCACTGTTCCCTGCTACACCCCTACCACCACTGACAGAGACTTGGCCGTTGGATTTCAGTACTTGGTAAACCACCTCTGTAAGTGAAGGAAGGAAAGACCTTGGAGTGATTATCTGACCTCAGATACGGTAAGCAGTGCCTAGCCACATACAATAAAGCCAGTAGGATGGTAGGTCTCTTAGCCAGAAATATAAACCACAAAACAAAGGATACGGTACTCGCCCTTTAAAATGTCCTTGTTAGACCTCATTTAAAATACGCTGGTACGCTGGTCACCATACCCTTGATCAGATAGGAAGATAAACTTGAGTAAATTCAAAGAATAATACCCAAACTAATTCCTTCATACTCAGAAATAAGCCTTGTAAGGAAGGCCTCAAAAACCTTAAATTATTCTCTCTCGAACAAGCATAGACTACAAAAACAGGTCAAATTGATAAACAATTTCAACAATATATTGTACGCAAATTTCTTCATTATAGAGAGATAGATTCATTGACCTAAAATGGTATGAAGATAAAACAAAGATGTAATAGCAAGATTTTTCACATTTAGAGTGGTTAAGCATATGAATAAACTACCTTCCGATGTAATAAATGTAAAGACTATAAGTACCATCACAGCATGCTAGACAAATACTTCACTTATATCTGTTATCAGTTAAAGAATAATCCAGTAAGCCACTAATCTTGTGTATTATTCACAATTCAGTCGCTGTTCAGATGTCCTAAGAGTATCAAGAAACTTTCTCCAGCCCACGTGGACTTTCCCATAAAATGTCCATGACAGTATCTTTCCCCTGTAATGCGTGCTCTTCGGCAGATGGATGGAGAAGTGGGTGAGGAGGTGCCTTCTGCTTTGCTGACCTCTTTCTAATTTTTTTTTTTTTGACCATTAAGTCTCCTGTTGTCTGTCCTTCCTACATGCTCACATTTATTTTGAATGGAGTGGGTGAGACGTTTTCTAGGTGTCACTGATCTGAATGATTAGATTATGGGTAATTTCCACTTTACTGAAGACTTCCACATTGCTTTCACAAGATGTCACTATTTCTTGAATCGCCGCCTGTGTAGCCAGGATGGCTTCTGTAATGTGCAGGTAGGTCAAATATCGAAGCATGGTTTTCATATATACGAAAAGATGTATTTTAGGTTATTTTTAATCTTTTGGGTCTCACAATATTTTAGATCTTCATTCATTTCAGTGTTGAGTTAACCGATGGCTGAGCTTTGGGCGATTTTCTCCGTCCGTCTGCCGAGACTAGTCTAAATTTTTCCCAGTTAATATGTGCTCATTACTGTTTTTGATTGTTTCCTCTTTCTTATATACTGTACGGGGAATTGGAGACAGATATCAAGGGTACTTTCACCCCTGAATAAATGGTAATTCGCTATTCAAGGTTGCGCTACACTCGGTAACAGGGATAGGATGTGATCCTTTGAAACGAGTTCTTTGACAAGACTTGACTCTCTCTCGTCAACTGACGATGATGCAGCCTCGCCAAAGTGACTTTTCACTCGCGGTGTAACCTCAAGCAAGCGGGGTTAGTTGATAGTGTTTCACTGTGTGTTGATATATGAATTATAATTATCTTAATTCAGAAAGTCTGTTTTTCCTGACGGTAAAGATGGCTAACCTTTTTTGTTAAGTTCAGGAATCGTGTTATCTTCTTTCATTGCAGATGTGTGGTTGAGGACTCGTAGACCACGAGTGTGGGGACTCCTATACCCCGGGCTTGGGTATATGGGCTTAGAGGCTTCTGTCCCCTGGGATTGGGGACGTAAAGCTGGGGACGCTTAGGTTACAGGATTAGGGATTTATGGCTGGGGACTCCTACGTTACGGGCATGGGAATTTGTGACTGTGATTTGTCCTACTACTTCAGCTGTTCTTATATTCAGTTATGTTGTGGTCATACGTATGTTACTTTAAGAAGCACTTCTGTTACGTTGCGAATCTTTCCTGTAGACGAGGATGACGCCCAAGGTGTTATGGTGTACGGGGCGTTGCACCGTCTGCTACTTCACGGTCGCTTTCACAAAACAGTTGGAGGAGTTCACTTTATATGTATTTAGATCCCTTGTAGATTACTAATGTTGGTTTGTGAGCTCGATTTATTTTATTTTTTTTATATAACTTTCCCCGTCGGTCAGTAAGTTTGGATTCCCATAAATAAAAGGTATTTAGAACGAGACGTCTCAATTTGTTGATTCCTGAAACAATTTTTCTGAACATTGTCAACCGTGGTTTTGCCAGCCTTTTCTCTCGGCGAGCCAGAAAATTTAGTTGTCAGGGTTGATAACGAGCACATGCATCACTTTTTTTCCCCCATCCGCTTAGGATGGTGACAGTTCATGTGTTTATGCTAACTCTTGCGTAGATGTGACCCCAATCCCCTGGGCCAGCTGTGTGCTCTCTCTGGTCTGACACACTTGTAAGATTGGTAACTCGAGTGTTTATCCTCCACTGTTTTTGTAGTGTCTAGAATAGGTTCCTGCGATGACTGCTGTTATTTGGTTTGCTCCTGTGGCAGTGGTAGGTCTTATCGAGTTGCTTTTAGACCTTTTGGATATAGAGGGCGATTTCTAGGGTGTATTCTTCCATGTGATTACTATTTGTGTGTAAAGAGAAGAGAGTTTTACAATTGTATTGACCTTGTATATCTGTGCCATGTCTACTCCATAGTATCTTCTCTGTGTGTGTGTACACACACACACACACACACACACACACACACACACACACACACACACACACAAAAGCCCGAGTCAGGTACCCATTTATCGACCAGCTCTCAGAGGGGTGGATGAACACCTGGGTTGGATGTAAGCCACCTGCCGTGCCCAGAATTTGAACCCACAGGGGCTCGACACCTGGCGGGCCCCTGGCGAAATTGCGGAGTTAGAAAGAGTTCCTAGATCTTTCATGGCCCATATTAGTGTGATAAGGGAACTATATTGTTGGGAACGGCTGAAATCCCTGAGGCTATACTCCCCCGTTTGGAGCGCCAACGGGAGAATTATATCATCATCTATTCCTGGAATATACCAGAAGGTATGGTTCCCAATTTACATACTTACTAAGATACTTGTATTCCTCCCGTATGGAAATACACATACAAAAAAATGAATAAGAGGAAAAGTCATAACAGTAACAGTAGACACGAGGGCAGCTAGCATTCAGTTCGCATACACTCTATCCATCTTACACATAACACTTGACAACACGAAATTCACATGTCTCGGTATTCGTAATCCCAGATTTTCTTGCATTGAAAATAAGTACCCCCCCCCCCCCCCCCCCTCTCTCTCTCTCTCTCTCTCTCTCTCTCTCTCTCTCTCATGCAACATACAGGATACTTGTATCCTCGATTTGTGGTGCCTTTTTTTAAGGTCAAAATGAAGTGGTCTGGGAGGACACGGTCTCCTGGAGAAACGATAAGTTTGCGTGGGAGGGATACAGATGGCAGTGCTGTGTCTTGCACCGGACGCTAATGGTAATAGCTTCGCCTTTATCCGCTTGGGAGAAACTGCTGTAAGTAAAATTGCCTCTTCATATGTACGTGTCTCTGTGATGTGAAGGGATGGGAGGATGCCACTTAAAGTGAACATTTTTCCCTGGAAAACAATGGAAAATAATGAACGACTTAGTCCTTGAAATGTATACGAAAATAATTCATTGGAGGAGTGACTAAGAATGTACAAGATTAATCACATAACGATGAAAATATTTAATTGAATAACATAAATGCCATTGGACTGAGTATATTGAACCTATTGTCGGTACACGTAAGGAACTCAATGGGAAGATATCTGGACTCGTGTTAAAAGGAACTGGACAGTTTCCTCCTCCACTGTGCCTGTTGGTTGCAATATCTGTTCCCTAGAGGACTAACCGTAGGTTTCCATACCCTTACTCATCTTTGTATTTGGTGTAGCGGCACACACCGTACACACGGTGATAGTAAGAAAAAAAGTAAAGTATCTTACCTCGTTTTTGCTTGAAACAGTTTGACACCATTGGGTAGCCTCACTTTGGTAGCCTTGCTTTCGTAATCTTGCAATATATCGGTTGCCAGCGACACTTCCTGTCCTTTCCCATAATGAACGTTATATTGATTTCATTTTTTTTCGTCGGAGGTAATTATAAAGTGGGGCTGCCATAATTATTAGGAAATGTGTCTCGCCTTCACGCTTAACAATTCTACCGAGACAGCGCGAGTCGTATTACTCATTTCAAAATTCATCGGACTCATCCGCAAAGATACAGTTCTTAACGTGTGTGCGTACATGCGGATCTCTTTAGTGGGTGACATAGGGGCGGCTCTGTAGTCCCGTCGACGGAAGACACCGAGAATGTGCAAGTGGGCGTTTGTCCATTAGGCTGCCTGAAACATGATATCAGTAGTGAAAAAAGCTCAACTCTGACACACTGCGGGAGGAATGGAGATCTCAAGGTGTCATGTCAGTGACAAAAAGGGCAATCAGGCCGGGATCGTAACGCTGAAATGGTGCGTCAGATGTCACGGCGTTAATTGACGGATGACCTCGTCTGTAACGAGACAAGAAATGGCCGAATCTCAGCGAGGATGATGGTTTGAAGTTTTTGGCTCACCATTCTCGTGTGACGTACGTAATGTTTTTGAGTTATTGTTGTTCTTCACACACACACACACACACACACACACACACACAAGCCGAAAGTGATTATAAGATTGTAGAATTTAACGGCACGAATGACTGCAGCCGACACTGGGTACGCGGTTGTAACGGAAGGTATCGTAAAAGCTTCCGAAAGATTAATATCACCGTACGAGACCCTTCCACACGTTATTTCCTGTTAAGAATTTTTACAGTCCAGACGACGCAACATTTTTTCCTCGATTTCTTTTACAATATTACCCGGAAGTTTGGCGTGTATGTTGTTGGCAGTTTCTGTCACATTAAATTTCACTTTTATTTTGCTACTTTTATTCGGCTGTTCTTTACGGCTTTTGCGTCTTGAAATATACATACGATATATATTTTGACATCGGTCGATAACTTTATCAGTTAACGTATAAAATGGCGGGTTAGAGTCATGATCGGTCCTGGTAGACGTCGGGATCTGTGGAGGTTATCAGTCTTCAGTATCCATCAGGAATGGTTTGTGTGTACCGGGGTCTCCAGCGTTCATCATCCGCAATGACTAATGGCCACCTGCTGGGCCGTTCGTCTCCCAGCAGCTGTGGCCATGAGCCTGGCCCATCATCTCCCAGGATCTTTGGCCAACTGCTGGCCTCCTCGTCTCCCAGTAGTTGTGGCCACAAGCCTGACCCATCGTTTCTAAGGAGCTGTGATCATCTCTGCCTTTCCCCTCCTTTCCCAGGTCCCAGCGCCAGGAAACAGTACCATACGAAAGGGGAATGTCAGTTACCAAGAAAAGCATTGTAACTGTAACAATTAGCCACCTAGTTACGTTAGATTGTGTTTGTCAGAAGTCACTGAAGAGCACAGAGAAAGGCGTCACACATGGGAAGTGTGATCAAATTGTTGTGGATTCCTTCTCATATAGCCCTCAGTCAGCTTGAGAAAGCTGATGCTTTAGCCAAGCTTGCAGTGAGTAAAGATGTTGTAAACAACATTGTTTTTGTCAATCACAAGCCTCAAAACTGTAATTAGAAAGGAACTTACAGACCTCTCTGAGGCACGAAGACGAGTCCAGATATGCACATTTAGAGACATTTTCCCTCACAGTGAAATTCATAAAGTAAAACATGTATATGGAGAAAGTAATAAGATCAGTAGATTACAAGATGGTGTAATTGCTAAACTAAAGCAAGGCTATAGGTACTACTTGCGCTGTGGCCTATCTAGAGATGTTAATCGTGAAATTGTAAAGTATGTGGCCATAGATTTGGACACACTAGAAACTATGCCTTTAAATGTGAAAAAAATAAAGAATATTAGTGATAGGTCAAAACAAACCCTGCAAGAAATGTCACAACACCTTATTGTTAATAACAAGATACCAGAAATTGTAAGTTTGTATCCTTTAGCATCTTGTCGGTATAACTTACCCTATGAAGCTATTCAGTGCATGCAGTGAAACATGTAAGTATCAGCTTTGTAACAACCTATGTAATAAGGACCACTGGGGTCTGACTAAGACCCTTTGTGACCTTTGTAATCCACTTGCGCTACCGCTCGCAGGATGAGCAGGTGGTGCACAGTAAATGTGCCAGGGTTACCGGCACAAATCAAATCATTCACTCTAGTTTTTTTTATGTCTCGTCTTCACACATTGCATCACTGCCCTTTGGGGTGTTCAATTTCTTTTTTCTCTGCTTATATAACCCTGTTTATTGTCTCTCATGGCCTGGCCTCGATGAGGACACCGTGACTGCTGCCTTCGAGATGAGAAGGCAGAGTTCGTTGTAACGCTCCTGAGCATATACTCCGTTTTAATGAGTACCCTCAGCCACGTAACAGGAAAACGGTAACCAAGAATGAATTTAAAAAGGTATAAAAGTGTGGATGAAAATAGGGCGACATTTTTCCTTATTTCATGTGACAGTATTCTTATATATAAATAACGTGCTCCTGGAAATGTAGGAATAAAAATTGTTAGGGAACGCGGGTTAGAAAGCAGGTCAGACACACAGAAGAACAGCTGCCGTTGTTAGGGGAATGCCGTTGCGCTCGCCGCCATTTAGTTGTTGGGTGGCGCGCGGGCAGCAAGATTGCACGGGTCAACACTGACGTGGTCATAGTGTTTACATTCCCGTTGTCAGTCTCCCGCTGCAGTGAGTGAAAATTAGGCAGAGATAGATTTCCCTCTATTGTGGTTCTTTCAGTGGTAAAGTCAGGTATTTAGTACTCGTTCTTTCTTGATAATATATATATATATATAAATAAACTTTTCGACCGTTTCTCTGTTTGTGGGAGTCGAGTCAAACGCCTCATTAATCCTCCGGGCATTGCCACACTCCAGTAAACGCTGCGATCTTGCTGCCTTCCTTCCGTTTTACTGGTATTATTTTGGCCACTGCTCTTGAGCTGTCTGCATGTGTCCTTGCCACCGAGTATTGGACCCGAGGCACGCGTCTGGCTGCTGCTTTCCCACAGTTTCTGTCTGTGTGGAGACGGCCACTCGAGGACTGACCGTGTTGGCAGTTGTTCCTTTCCTCTAACAGCAAAGCAGCGGAATCCTCCTCCTCCTCCTCTCGTCTTTCCTGTTGTTTATAACCTTTCTGCAAATACCTTCGGATCCCTGATTGATTTCTAATATTTTTTCTCATTTACTCTGTAATTAGTTATTGTATTTAGGATGAAACGTTAATTGAAAGAGTCAGAGAACTGATGACCGAGAATGATTCTGGTTATTGGTTACTAGAATTTTAAAGGTGATGTTGGTGATATGAGAGGTATGGAGTAATTATTATCCACCATTAGTTTTGAAACAATGTCACGAATAGGGCCAAGGGATGTGTATTTTTTTTTTTATGTGATGTTACCAGGACAGATTTGTGTTAAAGTCCATTAATTTTCCTTGAAGACCTGGGTATCAAGATGACCATGAAATTCAGTAGATTACATAGGGAATTAAATGAATAGAATAAAGGGATAGTCATTACAACGTTGGTGGTGGAACAGGGAGGGAGAGTAAAACCCCAGAAACCCAATAAGCTGAACAAGAGTGTGTGCAGGACTCCTGGCGGCTGACATGGGCACCACGACCACCAGGATCCAATATTGTGGGGTAAGAGAAACACCAGCTGGTTTATTGTGGTGGCCATGCTCACCCTGCGAGCGGTAGCACCGAAGGATTACAGGGGTCACAAAGGGTCTTTGTTCAGAGCCTAGAGGACATGATTATGACAGTAGGTTTGGCGTTGTTGGTTCTTTGCATCAGCTTACAAGTCTGTTTTTATCGTAGAGCTGAAATAGGGTTGTCTCAGACTGTCATGTACCTAACTAGTGACGATAAGGTGGTGTGCCTTTTTTATGGGTTTAATTAGACCTTTTTATGAAACGTTTCATTTTCTCACAGTCGTAAAATAGAGAAAAGGGGTTGTAGTGTGTCCAGGCCACACACTTGACGCGGCCGAAGTGGGTCGTGGTCCCGCCCATCTGTCACCCACCACCACCACATCCCCTGCCAGTGTGTGCTCCTCCTCCCCTCCCCAGAGTGGAATTGTGAAGCACCACAGATCTGCCGCTGATCCCATCTTGAGCCACGATGTAATAGGCTCTTCAGACGAAGGTAGGGGCTCGGGCATCAGTGGCCGCAGATCCCTCGTTCTCTTTCCTGCAGCAGCAGCAGCTGCCGAAGGTCGTAGACGCAATAGCTGCTTCCCTCGGGTGTCTTATTGCAGAAGGTTACCCTCGAGCAGTTAAATCATAATGTCCATCGCCAGTTCCACGACGGGAACAATTTTCCCTCCTACTGCGAAAGCAACAGGGATGTATTGTTGTTGTCTGTATTTGGTCAGGTTTTCGGGAGATATGCATTACAGTCACGTTGGTTGTATAATAGCAAGAAAATACACTCTGTGACGTGTTTATACGTGTCTGAATATTCATATATGCCTAGATGGGGTTATGATAGGACTGAAAATTCTGCGTGGTGATCCAGATAGTGTTGTTTCCAAAGAATTATTAAACCATATATGCCTTGGCGCAAGTGAATCTAAATGGACTGAAATAACAGCCAATCACATGACAATGTTTGGAGTACATAATCTGTATGAAATTAGGAAGTAGCAGCATTTCCTGCCTCCCTGGAAGATAACTCCCTCTGACGTCACTGCACCTACTTATCCTCCTAATAATATAATTACTTATAATCTTCACCTTGAACATTATTCAAAACCAGTGCTTTGGAACATATACAGAAACTGCAGACTGATAATAACATAGCCCAGTGCATCTGTACTGACGAGCCAGGGCAGATTAGCGTTATTCCGTGTTAGATGGAGTTGGCGTGCCTCCTCCATCAGGATACTTGTCCCCGCCTTCCTCAGGTTGCTGACCCTACCTTCGCTAGGTTGCTGGCCCCGCCTCCCTCAGGATACTGGCCCCGTTGCCATGAGACTGATTTGATTTGTGCCGGTAACCCCAGCAGATTTATTGTGCACCCCATACTCTTCCTGTAAGCGGTAGCGCAAAAGGATTACAGGGGTCACAAAGGGTCTTTAGTCAGACCCCAGTGGACTGATATTACATAGGATATTAAGATTCATAACAGGTATTTCATTACGTACCCATTACATGTAAAAAGTAGATACAAACTTAGAATATTAGTATCTTGTTATTAACAATAAGGTGTTGTGACATTTCTTGCAGGGTTTGTTTAGAGCTGTCCCTAAAAGGCTCAGTTTTTTACATTTTGATATATAGTGTTCTAGTTTGTGTCCAAATCTTGACCACAAACTTTACAGTTCATATGATTAACATCTCGATAGGCCAATGCGCCAATAGTACCTATTACTTTCTCCATTTACATGTTTTACTTTACACATTTCGCTGTGATGGAAAATGGTTTTATTTGTTTATCTCAGTTCGTCTTCGTGCTTCGAAGAGGTCTTCCATTCTAATTAGAGTTTTGAGGCTTCATCATCACCTGTACTGAGTGCAAGTTTGCCTAAAGCATCAGCTTTGTCGTGCTCACAGGCACCCATATGAGAAGGAATCCATAACAAGTTGATTTGAACCCCCTGAGCAATAATGTTTGACTGTTTGTGTCTGGCTTCAGAGACAAACATGTTACATTCTGACCGCAGGGTGTTAAGGGCAAGTATTGAAGATAAAGAATCAGGTAGAATTAAACTGCCTGTGACAGTGACTTCTACAAGCTCAAGAGCGATAAGTATGGCAGACAAATCAGTTTTTAGGGTAGATGCCAATTTGTTTATTCTAACATTTTACTCTAATCTATTACCATTGGGCTGGATCACAATGGCAGCACTGCCTGCCCTCCCAGTGGCAGAATCGCGAGAACCGTCAGTATAGATGCACTGTGCTATGTTATTGTCAGTTAGGAGTTTCTGTATATGTTCAAGAGCAATGGTTTTGGCTAAGTGTTGAAGGGAAGATTATAAGTAATTACATATTTGGCTGGATAAGTAGATGTAATGATGTCATATGGAGTTATCTGCCAGGAAGGCGGGAAGTGCTACTGTTTCCTAAATTTATACAAATTATGTACTCCAGACATTGTCATGGTTGGCTGTTATTTGGATCCATTTAGAGACAACACTATCTGGATCATTGTGCAGAAGTTTCAGTCGTATCACAAGAAGATTGATTTCAAGTATTCTGTCTTCAATGTTAGGAATACCAAGTTCTTTCCGCATGTTGAGAACATTAGTGGCCTTTGGGCAACCATGGATGATTCTTAAGGCTTCATTTTGCATTTTTTCAAGTCTGTTGATACCTTTGCTGTTAAGGTAAGGACCAAAACTGGTGCGTGGTAATCTATTAGAAGCCTAATATAAGCTAAGTACATCATTTTGATAATTTTGTTATTTGCATCATAATTAGGACTGTATCCTGCAACAGCTGTAAGAGCTCTTAGTCTATCTGTACATTGTCCATTTAGTTTTTGCACACTAGCTGCAGCACATGGGACTGAGACACCAAGATATTCAAAGGAGACATAGTCAGTCGGGTTTCCACCAATTTTCAGTTTAGATGGTCCGCTCCTGCCGTTACCAATTCGTTTATTGAAGACTCTGGTTGTTGGCCCGGCCTTCGTCAGGTTACTGGCCTCGACAAGTGAGTCGTTGCAAGTTTAATCCTGAGAGCTCGGGTGGCGTAACAGCTTGTGTACATTACACTGATAGGTTATAGAGCTGGGGCGTCATGTGTGCCAGCTGGGGTCATGAACGTCCTTTGTGGCAGCAACAGCTGAGCATATTGCCTGCACCAGTAACATTTAAGTAGAGCGGCTGTTCCACTTGTAGCAAGTGGGTAGAACGCTTGTCACCCTCCTGTGTCGCTGTATTGTACCCACTCTGCGCTTCGTGTTTACCACCACTTTGTATTTGCCCTTTATCCACACTATCACAAAAGCGTTTTGTCTGCTAATGCGTAGATAGATAAAGCCTTTCAGTTTCATCTGAACAGAAAGAATTCACCTTTATACTTACAAGTGGACTGTATCTTGATACTGTAATGAGAAGTTGCCATAAAATCTACAGGAGTTACAGGGTAGATTATTGATTTTGTATGTAATGGAAAGTTAGCTACAATGACTTCTGTACCCGTGTGAGGTCCGTCGTCTCTTGAGCCAGTAATGAGGGATTGGTTTAAGGTCAGCCGTTTGTCCCATGAGTCCGGACTACAACACTTAGTCAAGGGGGTTGATGCACCAGACGATGTTATGTTTCAACCCCGCTGATGCTTCCACGAGTAGTACAGGTGAGCCACTCTGCCACACTGCAAAAAAAAAAAACGGCTCTTCTACTGGTTCGCTGTTGAAGTTCACCACCGGGGCCACCATGTGTCAAGTGTTTCATGTCAGGAAGGTTGATGATCAGTTTCAGGCCGTGGACGCTCGTGCTGTTCTCTTGATAGGTATTCCTGCTTTTCACCCAACCTGATTTGCATTTCCTGCCGAGTCATCTCTGCGTTCTCATGAATACAGATTGAGTGAACTTAACATGCCGCAGTAATTTAGACGCTTCGGAAAATCGATGTGGGTAGAAAAAGGCCTTCAACTGCTGTCTCTTATTCGTCTTCCTCCTCTCTGTGAGATGGTATTGACACACAGCAATAGTTCGGTTGATTTAAGAACAGTTGGTATGAATAGTGTCATCACTGATGTTGCTGTTTGCTTCGAGTCCACCCGCTGTTATATATATATATATATATATATATATATATATATATATATATATATATATGATGTATTCACGAAGCAGATACTTGACGATCACAGATGAACTTGTAGACCGCGAGGGAAAATCAAAGCATGAAAATTTGCTTAAGCGCTTTCGTGTATTTGAACACATCGTCAGAAGCAAATAGCAACAACTTACAGATGGAGGAAGATATACAAAGACACCAGTAGATGTTAATAGGGTCACATCTTTCACGGAACTGAAGTAGGCAGTGAGGGTAACCCACGTGAAGCAGATGGCATTCAGGTAAGAAACCCGACCCTACTACGGGTGTGTCAGGTCATCAACTCTCTTGCCCAAGTCACTGCGAAATAAATGTAAGACGACGTTGTCTAAACTAAAAAATCCTCTCCCAACATTCATATTCTTGCCTTCAGTCAGCTGTATAAGAGCAGATTCAAATAGATTCCTATTTATAAAACTTTTACACTTCATGACTGAAGAAGCTCTGGACCAGTTAGTTTTCATTCATGTGAGCGAACAGAGCACTAGTTCGTTGTGTAAGTCAACGTAAATACTCTGTACGCACTGGCCAACGATCTAGCGCTCTGTTCGCTCACATGAATGAAAACTCACATTTTAGTAACTGGTCTCCAGAGCTTCTTCAATCATAAAGTGTAAAACATCTGAAATGGACGCTTTTGGAGCAGTAGTAGTCGATCGCCAAGGCATCTCCCTCTGGTGGTGCAGTAGATAACACTGGCAACCCCCTCCTGTTATAGCAGGTTTTTGATTCAAATGTAAGTATGGTAGTGGCCAATAGGTAGAGCTTCCTTGGGACAACAGTGGTAGCATTTAGGACGTCTGTTTGGGGAATAGCAGGTATTAAGGAGCGTCTTTAGTGCAGGTAGATTTAGCGCCTATCACGTTGCAGACATTTAGTTAGCCCGTTCTTGGTGATGCAGCAGGTAGTTGGAAGTGGTTATGCTGGTGTTGATGGTAATTCAGAAGCGTTGCTGGTGCAGTAGCAAGTAGTTTGAGCGTCCCAGGAACACAAATATGTAGTTGAAGCGCCCCTGACGCATTGATAAGTAGCGGTTTGCTAGGCGTCCCCGATGCAGCAGCAGCAGCAGCAGGTAGTTAGGACGTCCGTGTTAGTGTGGTGGTGAGGAAGGAGGCTGAGGTACTGGTGGTCCATAGAGGAACTCACACCATTATCCACTTGAACCTCTTGACCAGCTAAGCCCCCTCCCTCCCACCCCTAGGCCATCCTTCCACCAGGTGTCAGGCCCGTGAGGCCGCCCTTCGAAAGCCCGTGTGGAGGGTCAGGGGATTGCTGGTGTGAAGGATCGCGGGATGGTTGGTGTGGAAGGTTGGTTTAGGGGCGATGGAAGCGTGGAAGGAGGAGGTATATAGAGAAAGAAATTGATACAGCAGTGGAACTGCGGGTTGTACATTGTAACAACAGCGATACAGTTTTATTAGACTGGAATTGTTGCGAAGTCCAGTGGTACGGGGTATGTGATATGTCTCGTGATGTGACGTCACTACACCTCACCTGATGGATCACGTTGACTCTGGTGACGTCACTACAGCCGGCACTCACACAGAGGGGCACCTGTGTGGAAGCTCTGTTAACCCGGCTACGCGATCAGCTCATGTTATCTGTCTCCTCTTCTTCTAACTTAGGAAGACAAGGTCTCAGCCAGTTGAGGCTGATCAGAGGGCGTTGACCGTGGCACACACAAGGGAGGATTGGGTTCCTCAGGTTGATATGTCCTGGGTTAGAGATGGCGAGGCACTTGGGATTTTAAACGACTCTCATAAACTTTTCTTCGTGGATTGAGTTTTGAAACGTGTGTTTCGCTTCAGCCCCGAGAAGTTAGCGGTTGTAGCGTATCTTTGGATTTATGTGTGTACATGTATACTACTACTAATATTTTGCAGTTTACATGTATGGCTTGTGGTGGTGTACATATATAGATTATGGCGGTTTGCTTATACAGGCTGTGGCTGATGCAGCCAATTTTGGGAGCCGTTGAGAAGTATACACAATAGGGACATTGTATTCCCAGTAGTGGGTTAAATACAAGATGAGTAAATTATAATTATTAGAAGGAAGTCCATTAATTACAGAATATTTTTTTCTCTTTGGTACATTATTGTCGGGGTTGTAGTGCAGCCCAAAGTTAAGAAACAAAACTGTGTTGTTACTTCACTTAGGGATACAGATACACGGGAATTTGTGTGAGTAGCTGGATATTGAGTGTGCTGTGTTGTGTATATATATATATATATATATATATATATATATATATATATATATATATATATA
>JAYMFT010043465.1:0-15521 GCA_038088735.1 Panulirus argus | reverse complement strand
TCACTCGTGGTGTAACCTCAAGCACGTGAAGTCTGGTAACACACAGACAGACAGACAGACAGACAGACAGACAGACACACACACACACACACACACACACACACACACACAGGTTCCCGATACGCAAGGTATTCTCCGATGCTTAAAACAATACATCTTGCTCCGTCAGGAATAACCCGCGAAATTGGGCCAGTTTCAGCCTTGTGGTTTTTTGCTTTTTTCGTTGTGATAAAAAAGTCGACCGTCCGGCCCCAGCTTACGGGCTAGTAATTCACTTGCACCGGTGCGTCAAAAGTAACCCCTCCGCCCAGCGCACCCCCCCCTTCCCGCTCATTCTCTCTCTCTCTCTCTCCCTTATGGTTCCCTTTCTGAAAACTAAACCAGTTTCTCTTCATTTACGTCTCATATTTAATTTTTGAGACGCATCGTTTGTCCTGAAGTTCTCATGTTGTATTTCTCACGAATGAAATACTGTTTGACCTTTTCCTTTTTTTCTAAAACACTTTTTTGTCACAATTCTAACATTCAGTCGTCTTATTTAATCCTCTGTCCTATTTTCTTTTTCTATTTACACTTGTTACTGTTCTGTTTTCTTATCGTTTTCATATCTGATATTTGGTTTATTCGTTCTCTATTCTGTAGCTTCACAACCTTTCTGTATTTCAGCTCCGTCCGTTACCCCTTTCCGTAAAAATCATTTTTGACCTCGCAAAGTGGTGGATATGTTGGTATCCAGTCCTCAGGTACATGAGATCGATCCCGGGATGCAGGGCTGGGGTTACACGAGCGTAGATGGCTTCTGGGGTGAGCAGTGTCCCCCAGCTCGGGTCCTCAGGCCAGCCAAGGACCGAGATCTCCACTCGGGGACACCACTGAACTCAAGGCTGAGGAATGTGGAGTAAGTCTTCGTCACTCAGTCGAAATTTCTTTACCCAGTGTTTTGCGCCCGTCAGCCACATCCAATCACGTCCTAAGAATAAATAAGGGCGGTTCATCTTGAACTAAGTTCACACACACACACACACACACACACAGAGTCTGGAAGTCGGCCTGTTGGAGATCTGATACCAGGACCTGAAAGATTTATCTGTGCCGTACCAGGTAGTCCAGAGCTTTGTCCTTGAAGTATTATATATAATGCTAGTGAAGGCCCGCGGTAAGTCACGATGTTCCAGGTTAATAATACTGTAGGAGAGGGAACCCAGCTGGAGGCTGGCGAGGGGATGGATATGAGTGGAAGGAACAAGAAAATATAAATGAATGAGAAACGACGATGATCCTAATACTGGGCAGAGCCGGAATGCGTAGGGGCAGAGTCGTGTGTGTGTGTATGTGTGTGTAGGAGAGGAGAGGGGAGGGGCAATATTTCTTTTTATCCATACCTTATGCAAGTGCTGATAGACAGAAGCGATGGAATCCGTACGCTAAATTTTTTGACTAGATTTTATAATTCTATACGCTCGCTTGTCCCCCTTCTGTTGTTTCGGTCTAAGGTACTAACAGCGTATCATGGGTTGCTGGACCTGTGGCTCCTCGCGTGTCAGCAACAGATGTTCCGATGATGTTATTCTTCTGTTTTCCTTCCACTTGTATTCAACTGATCCTAACAATACTCACGTCTTACTTCCTTCTGTCAAGATCAACAAACTATGCACCATTCCAATTCTCCTGGGTTGATCGGCTTGAACCTCTGCAGGTGTCCCGCTTGGTCCAGTATGCTCAAACAGATGGCCATTTTTCCACTAGAACATTAGTCCAACCCTTAATGGGTCAAAGATCATACATTATGATGAGTGTGATGCATACTTACATGGCAGAAACAGGATGGCACGTCTGAAAATAAGATGGAAAACATTCACATTTGTTTGCAAATATCGGCATTCCTCTGATGTTGCTGTTTGCTGTCATGTTTTATTTCGAATTTCGAGTAACCTGAATGCAGTTTGGTACCTGCATGATCACTCTTTACAAAATGCCACCGACCAACGTCGTTCGTGTCTAAATCAAGGTCGATTCTGACAGACGTAAAAAAAAAGGTTAATCAGTACGCACAAACAATTTTATAGTGACTTTTAGCAAGCAAAGAGTGACAAGCACTGACGTCAATACTATAAGGAAAAAGGATTTAGAAAAAATATAATCTATTGTGTACAACTGACGTGGATCATACAAACTCTGACCTGTTACTCATTTGTGGATAACATACAGCAAACCCTAACACTATACGGGGCGAAGGGATGATGCGCTCTTGGTCATACTGTATCTCTAAGCACGACGAACGGCGACCTGAATTCTCATAAGAAGACTACATTGCACACGACGTATCTTAGAATATGTCTAAACTCAACCACGCATTAGGAATGTTGATATCAATACATACGTACTTTAAAATCTGGAAATAATTCATATGAATTAATCTACCTGATATTTTTTCACTTCGGTGCTTTAGTCTCCAGGGAAAACTAACATGCTGCACACTCAGCAAGTAAGAAGTCAATCTTAAGACATTTAGTCTACCATCAATATATAATCTGGTTATAATTGCACGTTCGATAAACATACGAGGCTTCAAGAAAACTGTAATACGATAAATGCTCCCCAAAATTCGACCATGAGGATATTATAGACACAATGTAAAAAGTTGTTCTCATTCTTGGTATGAAAATGAGGAGCTAGAAACTGCTAACAGGGTAGACAGTACAAGTCTTGGACTGAATTGGGTCACCAGAGCAAGAGAGTCAGTTTGAATTCCGCTCCATGGTAGCGTTTTCTATTAGCATCAACACACAAGGACGTGACAAACAGCTATTCATAAATGCATGACTATGGAGGTTTACATACCAATATCGTTTTTGCATTCTCTGACTTGTGTACTCGTAATATCCGATTATGAAAACGTGATGATTTGAGATGAACCCAAAATAGGTGCCATTCTTGATATCTTTCTTACTAACTGACATTCAAAATAGTTAACCTATCTGTTATTTTCCCTTAAACTAATGATAGGGTACACTTATCACTATTTGAATAAAACTAGTTATAATACGACATTATGTTCTGTTTGTTTCAATGCAAGATACCCTTCAACTTTAACAGATTTCGAAGCTTCATTGTCACTAAATTTCATTACGGGCGAATATAATCTAAGTAAAAAGACAGATCTTCGAAACATACATTGAGCCATAGTTCAAGGGGACACTTTCATTGAGCAACCTCAGTAGCAGTAAGAAAAAACGCAAAATGTTATGCAGCTACAGGAAAGCATTTAGAGAAACTGAACTCCGTGTTCCAAATTCCAAATTCTAAATACGATGGAAATAAAATGGAAGCATATGGGAAAACAAGATTTTTTTTTGAAAGCCATTTAGAGGGGCTTAACCAAGACTTATATTCTAAGAGGAGATGAACATTGTTGACATAGGACGATCGTCTGCACAAGACTTATCAACTACTAAAAGGCCCTCTATCGATTTTCAGTTTTCAGATGAAAGGATCAAAACGACTAAACCTAAAGACATAAGGGGAAATATTAACATCTGAAGTGCTGGGATATGTAACAAAAATAAACTAGTATATGGAGCTACGATGAACCAGTACATGCAAGTATAATCAACTAGTATATGCAAGCAAGATGAATTCGTATATACAACTAAAATGAACAAGTATATGTAACTAAAATGAACTAGTATATGCATCCAGAATGAACTAGTGCATGTAACTGAAATGAACTCGTATATGCAACTAAAATGAACTATAAAGTGCAACTGAAATGAAGTAGTTTTGCAACCCAAATCAACTAGTATATGCAGCTATAATAACCTAGTATACGCAACTACAATTAACTCATATATGCAACTACAGTGGAATACTATATCGGCTACAGTGAATTATTATACGCAGTTACAACGAACTAATATATGTAACTAATATGAACTAGAATATACAACTATAATGAACTAATATATGCAACTAAAATGAATTAGTACATGCAACTAAGATAAACAAGTATATGGAACTAAAATGAACTAGTATATGTAACTAAAGTGAATTAGAATATATAACTAAAATAAACTGATATATGCAACTAAGATTAACTAGTAAATGCAACTAAAATGAACTAATATATGTTACTGAAATTAAGTAGTATGTGTAACTAAAATGAATTCATATATGCAACTAAGAGGAACTAGTAAATGCAACTAGAATGAACTAATATACGTAAGTAAGATGAACTAATATATACAACTAAAATCAACTAGTATATGTAACAAAAATGAATTAGTATATGCAGCTTGTATGAAAGTGCGTGAGGAAGGGAAGGTTGATGCAGCAAATAGTATTTCAGAGGCAGCCCGAACAACACCAAGACCTGCAAGATACCCGTGACACCTTGTGAAGCACCACCTCTCGTCATTAACACAAATCTGAGTACAAGCAGATACGCTTAACGAAGGAGATTTCATAAATAAAAAGAAAAATGTCATATATACCCATCTTACTACAAGACAGAGGAGGCCAAGGAAGAATACTACCCAGGAAACATTAACACAGATGATCTTAATGCCACCATATCATTGTAGGATCTATAACGCACCTCAAAGCGTCTGCTGCTAGGGCTAAATCTCTTGGTCAACGGTTTCATAAGAGTACGCACAGCGAAAAGAAAATGGTGAAAGTGGAATTGCCGAGCAAATATGGTATGGATGGAAGCGGGAGCCAGTCAGTCTATGCCATGCAGTATGATGCAGGTGCAAATGGACAAGTAAGTGAGAGAAGAATGATCTAAGCGTTTATACGACCAGTTGAGCTTTCTGTAGCCTTAAATGGGAAAATTACATGAGAGAACCCAAACGCCACCATCATCATTAGTCTATAGTCGTCCATTACGGTCTCATTTCAACTCAAAGGGCTGAGACCCTCATAGAAGCGGAGTGGAAAACCTTAAAGATAATGAATGCTTCCTACCAACTACACTGGGAAATGTAACTGTGTATCATGAATTAAAACTATGATGGATGGTTGAGTTTGTCACAGCCATAACATACACCCCATGAACTTCCACCTGCTTTATAAGTTCTCCCAAAACAAATCAATCTTAAAAATAAAAAAACAGAGTATTTACTAAAAGGCAGTGCGCCAATATAACTTGACATATGGCTTAGCTCCGTTGCACTTTATCGATCAATTGCATCCTTCGTATCAGCTATCGACTGAAGATCAAATGTTGGCCAGTAAAGGACGTATGAAGAACAAAGAGTTCATGTAGCAAGAACAGAAAAGCACTCAGTCAGCTTTCAGGTCTACCGTGGACCTTAACATTGACCACCCCACACAAGGGACTGGCTCCTCTAACAATGACAACACAGCCAGAAGGCTTTTATTTTCTCTGTTCCAGCAGTAAACAAAGCATCAAAAATCAACGGAGTTGACAAAGATTTAATGATAAGGTTCTTAGTATTTCTCACTGCCGTTAAAAATTCAGGGTTCCATATCAGTATTGCTCAGTATGAGAAGTACGCCAAACAGACGGAAGAACTGCTCGTGGAACTATATCTGTGGTACCATGAGCGCGTGACAGCTCATATAATGTTGGTACATGAGGTTCAGGTGGTGGAGAGTTTGCCCTTGCTAATAGGACAAGCTTCAGAGGAGGAGCTGAAAGCAAGACACACAAGGACATTAGAAACACTCAGCTTCATCACACAGGTAAAGCATCCTCATCAAGATACAGTGGCTGCTTGTCACATCTGAACCCCACTGTTGCAAGCCATAAGCCAGAGGTAGTCACAAGAATATTTTGCCATGACCATCAAAGGTACAGTAGTTGCCTAACTGAGAGAACCTGATGTCTGCTTCATTTATGATAATGATAATGATATGTGATACTGCTAATTATTTAATTATGATTTATGATGATACTGATGATGATGATCATGATGATTAATGTTACTGATGACAGTGAAAATAAAAGATACAGATGGTAATGATGATATTAATGATACTGATGATGATTATGACTGATGATACTGATCAGATTTGTCTCCCCCAAAGTCTCATGTAATATATGCAGGTACATAAGTTTCATATATGTAATTAAGTAAATTGAATAGTAATCAAGGTTTTGACTCCTCGTTTTACTTCTCCAAAATGTATCAAACTGACTGCAAAGTGTCTGGAGGGTGAACGCTTTCTTGAAAGCTTATGTGTAACTTCCCTTAGACTTATAACGAGGAATTTCAGTTTTTGGGCTTCTATGATTTTTTTATTTGTGCCGGTATCATCGGCAAATATATTGTGCACTCCATGCTCATCCTGTGAGCGGTAGTGCAAAAGGATTACAGGGGCCACAAAGGGTCTTTGTCAGGACCCACTGGCCAGATTTTCATTTACATTCATTCTTACAAAATTGATTCATCACATAAGCAACATTACATACATTACATTGCTTTTAATATGGTTGGTTTTACCACCAAGATGCAAAAAGTAGATACACTCTTAGAATTTCAGGCATTTTGTTATCAACAATAAGGTGCTCTGACATATCTTGCTGGGTTTGTTTAGACTAATCCCTAAACGGCTATATTTTTATTTTCACAATCTAGGCCACAGTGTTCCAGTCTGTGTCCAGATCTTTGGCCACAAACCTTAATATTCACATTGATAAACATCTCCAAATAGGCAGCGACGGTACGACCAAGAGATCAATAAGCAGTCTCTTCATAATACTTTAAACTGTACAAAAACAGCATCAAAAAAAACTTTTGTATTTCAAAGACAATTGAGTCCAAGGGAGAATGTTGCCCCTGATTTCAAGCCACCGAGTAACTAGACTGTAGCCTAAGCACCTTAAGATCCGAATAACTGGTTGGCCCACTAGCTCGATCGAGTGTGTCCAATATATATGTTCCTACGGATGTGATCATTCCAATATCTCCATTAGATCATTTAAAAGCTGGCTTGTTTATATCATGATAATCGTGAACGCTTCTTAAAGACTATAATCATAGATTCGAATACCATCTTATCTTACAAAGACGTCACACACCAACCCCACTCCGGGTTCCACAGTACCTGGGGCAAAAGGACCACCACCAAAGCGCTGTGAACAATTAGGCAATTAGCCAATTAGGATGAGAAACTCTACAACAAAAGGAAAACGGCCCTCGTACATAGAAAATGGGGAGTGAACCACTGAGGCGGTGACCAGCTAGCCTTTTATTAGTGGAGGTTACCCCTCGTAGATGGACAACCTGTGATTAAGCAATTAATAAAAGACACTGCCAGGGGCGCGGCATCACTTGTTTGGTCTGCGTCTCGGGGCTGTGTGTTAACATGATGAGGACATCAGTGTGGTCCGCTGGAAGGCCAGACAGATGGTGAGAGAGAGAGAGAGAGAGAGAGAGAGAGAGAGAGAGAGATTGTACGTACCTACCCACTAGTACCTACGACGAGGTTCTGCCATCAAGCAGGGCTTGCGCGCAGCACTCACCGCAAGAAATCCTACAAGTAAGTAAGAGTAAAAGGTACAAGAGAGTTACGTGCTTCCGGGAGTAATATGTGAGACGGAACGCAAGAGTCTTTGTGGTCTGAATGCCAGAAAGAAGAGACAGGAACCTGGGTCAGGGAGAGGAACTTGGGAATGACTGTAGTGGTGGTTCACTGTAACACCGACATTAAAAGAGTTGGAGATTAACTGTGACAAAGATTCATGATTAACCCCAAGGGACACGATGGCTTGAATAATCATATTCACTGCGTCAAATTTTAGGTGTGGTCAGACTGCAGACGGGGTGACCTCTCCCGGAGACCATCCGCTTCCCTGCTGGCTGTGGGGGGACACTAGGGCTGGCCAGGCCCAGCATAACCTCAAACAGGGGACATACTGGAGGTGCTGCTGGGGGTAGATGAAGTACATGTCTTCATATGACGTGTGTGCATGAAGGTGGTGGTGTGACCCTGTCTGCATGAAGGGTGTGGGTGCAGTGAGGTCTTTCCAAGGATGAGGACCTAACTCGTCGAAGGTCGTGGGTGCTCTAAGGTCTAGATCAGGGTGTGGATGTGGACCTTGCTTATGTGTGGGTGTAGTGGTGTGTCTATGGCCCTTACTAGTGTATGTTGGTGTAGTGAGGTCTCCACCAGCGTGTGGATGAAGCACGGACAATGGGCTGGATGCAGAACTACCCACACAGGGGTAGGTCTACACAAGCGCAAGACAGGTGTCCGTATTCATGGATCTGAGTGTGACGCTGCTGTCTGTACAAGGGTTAAGGTGAGGTGTTGCTAACACACATGGTAGCATGCTCAAGGGTGTGGAGCCATATGTACAGAGGTCGAGCTGCTGCTCTGTACGTACTAGAGTCTGGTCATGACTGTGTCCACCATTGGGTTTCCGTATCAGGCAAACAAACAGCAACCAAAACTATTGCTTTATGATCCGTAAACTCGAATCACTAACCAAATCACAGAAGTGTTGGGGCCACACCAAACACGCATATCGTTTGTACCATGTGTTGATGACTTGATCACAGAGATGACAGTCACATCCACACCAGCGGAACAGTGTTAAGAGAACTTTTGAAAACATTCCCGACGAAAGCTACCAGCAATGTCTGCAGCAACTGCAAATGCAAAGCAGGTGAAAAGTGTTAAGAACATTGCTGCCAACAGTTTGGACCAAAGCTGACTGGAGTTAGCAACAGTCATCATCGGGAAACAGTGGTATGTTACCAACACTGTTCTCAATCATAACGTCGGAATTCATCACAACACTGCTGATGATAACAATGTAGCCAACGCAAAAGCGTAACAATTTTGGTAACATAGTCGGTAATTCTGTGGGATAACGATGCCATTATTGTTACGCACACACACACACACACGCTACCACTCTACACAAGCTGTTGTCCACTTTGTTTCGGACCTCTTTTCCCGACAATGTTACGCTGGTGTGGCTACCACCTTAAGGTACTCTAAACCAAAGCCATTAAGGTAGGTACATTCATCAATCCCGTACTTTGATACACTACGGACGGTCATACTAACGAATAGAGAAACGATCGGGCATACAACGTGCCTCCAGCTACTTTACGGAGGGGACGGAGTGCTTAGAAAAAATAAATCTAAACATAGTCATCGCTTTCGGAAAATGACAAGTCAACATTTTTTTGCAAAATCTTAGTTGGTGGACCGTACTCGTTTGCTAAATCTCTGTTTAGTTGTGAATCATAGTTCAACATAAAAAAAAAAGTTAAAAAAAAATCTTGATCTGGTAATGTCGTTCACCTAAAAGGATCTGTATGATTACCGGTGTTATACTGGGTTCCTGCAAAGGGCTGCCACCTGCCTCAGTCTCTGAGGTACTGAAGAAAATTTTCTCTTATATGAAGAACCAGAGATGAGAACACATTTGCGCCTTTTACGTTTTTTTTTTTTTTCTAGAGACTTTTGGTTTTGAGTTATGATATCCGTTCCTTGTCAGTTAGTTTTTATTTTCGTAGTTTGATACGGATCATCGCCAATATATCCGACCTCACACCTCATATCCATTCTATAAAATCATTAATAAAGAAAACCAGGTGGGGTTGGCAAAGTCGAGCTTGGGAAAAGTGATTATGTGTGTGTGTGTGTGTGTCTGTGGGGAGACACACTTCCTCTGGTTATATCATCTAGTTTCTGGTATGTCACTGCACTCAGTTATCCACAGTTCTAAAATTTCTTATTCTTCTCTTCCTCAATACGTATCTTTTGATCATTATTTCTATCACCAATTATCATTATTATCATTATTATTATTATCATTATTACTATTATTATTATTATCATTATCATCATTATTGTTATTGGTATTTATTTATTTTTTCCTAACAGCAGTGAATTCATGGTGGCTTCACAGAAAAGGTGACAGAATGCACGAAAGGTCCAAGAACTGGAACACAGTGACCCTATTAAATAAGTTATATAATAAGCGAGCTAATTCCGGGGATAGAACAGTAATTGAATGATATGACAAGATAGTTATCATGTGAAGTATTTACGACGAGAAAAATTAAGATACTTTTTCAAGGATTCGGAAGAGCACGTTGTTATTGGTAGAATAGTCCCACATATCTTGCACTGTTTGATTGAACTGTCTTTCTGGATTCGCTTATATACAACATTTCTGCTGGCAAAGTTTACAACTCGTCTCTTCGCAGTCAACAGGGTGGGGGAAGGTGGGGTAACAAACTTCCATGAGTATATAAATCTCAGCCGGAGTCAGGCTGTATGGATTTCAGTTCGCCTTGAGTTTATAAGATTTTATTCAAGTAGTTCTTGATGATTGTTTCTGAGCTACTTGCAGGTACATTCGAATTCTAGTCTGCTGCATCTTTTGCTTATTTATCGGTTCTATAACGCCCTTTGAACCTTTTATCCTAGGGGAATTTATAGAAAATGCAGAGATGTTTCTGTTTTACCTATATTGTGCATCAGATATAAACATATGACGAACACGGAGAAGGGAGTTTAACACTGTTGGTAAGGAGAAAGAATCACCACCAGTCTGTCTTTGTCGAAGATATTAACAAATTTCAGGGCAATGAGTACAGCACACAGTTTAGATTGGACGGTGGATGGACATAAGTTGATTCTAACACCACATCCAAAGGAAGAACCATCAGTCCCATCGGTTTGTATCACAACAGCGCAGCCAGCGGCCCCAGTGGTTCGTTGTAAGGACCCATCTGTATATACAGTCTGTGAGAGATTATGTTCAGCGGTGATGGTGTCACTGCGCCTATGGGCGTCTTGCCTGACTCTCAACCATGACCTACGCTGTAACCTGAGCAGATGCTTTGGGGGAAAGGAGGAAACAGTGATGTTAAAGGGGGTTAATTTCCCATGGGGCAGGAGGGTGCAGCTGGTGTCTCTGTTGCTTGTAGTACATTTACATGGGTGTCCTCCTTTGGTGAAGAAAGTCTGGAAGGCTCCTGTACGAAGATTAGGGTGTTTTTGTCTGAGTACCCGAATTGTAATGAGTTCACTAATGACAGTTCCTTTCTCTCTCTGATACTAGAAGAATCCAACTCTTTGCTCATATTCTACATCTTTGTTGGTCTGGGACAGTCAAGGATAATTCTCATACCTTCGTATTGTAATTCTTAATTCATTTATCTTCTGCTTTTTACAATTTTTCCTTTGTCTTTATCTGACTTTCAAATTTACAGTTAGTGATCGTTTTTCTCAGAGTTCATTTCTATAATGAATCATCTACTTTCATTATTCCTCTTCTGTTATTCCAGTATTTTCACTTCTTATTCTGTTTCTTCTATTCCTAAGTTTTCAGGGTTCTTCTGCACGTATTTGAAGCATGTAAATATCCAGTGTTTTCTTTTGCTTAGAATTTTAATCGTTTACAGAGTCACAATCACAGCGTCAACACACCTACACCCAATGTCAACATTCTTAAACTTTGCCACAGTTCATAAACTTGATGACCATACATGCCCACAATACCCACGGTAACCACACACTGAGAATACATACAGTGTCTCACATATGCCTATTTTGTCTAAGTCATCACACCTAGTATTAATACACCTATTTGAGTATATTCATTTGTACTGCACCTCGTCGTCCTAACGCTTACACCATACTGTGTCCTCATGTCTTGTGTCAAAACACTTGTAACTAAATGCACATGTAGCTAAATCTGACAGACTTAAACTTGGAATATTCATAGTAACATCCAGTTTAGTATCCAGACAGCCACATATACCCATATTTCTACGCACATACACATGCTATTCTTGAATTTCCAGGGATGGTGTTTCCAGCAACACCCAGTGGCCTCTACAATCAAGGACTGACACATCTACACCTACAGTGTCAGCACGTCTTCACCCAGTATGTATTTACATCCATTGTTTATCGAAGTTACACCCAATAATGTTCATACTACTACATCCACATGCAGCACACGGCAGTGTGTGCACATAACATGATGTCTAAATCTACAACTCATATTTATATCTCTTCATTCAGTGCCCACAAATCTTTACCCACAGCCAATACATTTACAGTGTCTATTTACGAAGCTATAAAGTTTCAAAGTAACTACCTTTAGTGCCACATGCACCCAAACTTGTGCCAGAACACACACATTCATTGGCCACATAACTACAGTGTCCATACATCCAGTGAACAGTGAACGCACTCTGCACCCACCGAGTCTTCAAGTCTACACTAATATTCTTATTACCCTAAACTACACACACCATCATTTGAAGTGCTCCAGCACCCAAACTATTAAGATAACTATGCTTACACCGTCACTACTTCTACACCCACAAGGCAATCAATGGCTTTGACTCATGGTATATGAATTCTGCATATGTAGGGATGTGGGTCCTATGCCTGTTTTGGGGCATTTTAGGTAAAGGTATACACATAATGAAAGTATGTGCATACCTGTACAAGTATGCTGCCCATACACTAGCACCCCGAGTGTTGCCAAAATTACACCCAATATCCTTACGTCTACACCCAGAGTGTTGATACATTTACACTTTAAGTGTGCATGTGTACATAAGTGTACATATACTTGCATCCTTAGTGTCCAAATACCTATACTCTCAATGTCCTTATACATACACCCTCACTGTCCGAACATCTACACCATCAACGCACACATGCCTACACCCTTAGCGTTAACACACCTTCACCCTTAATGTCTGTATACCTATACCCTCAGTGTCCACGTACATACACCTCCAGTGTCCATATACCAACAACCTCATTTTTTTTTTTCATATCTACACCCTCAGTATCCATATACCAATACCCTTAACATCCTCACACTTACACCCTCAGTGTCCACATGTTATCCTCACGGTGTCAAGACCTCCAGAAAGACCGATGTCCAAACATCAACACCAAATTCCCTCATTTGGCAACCCTCAGCGCCTCCGCCTCCTGGTCGTACACCCGGTAAAGATGAACCGCAAAACTGTCGTTATTCACCCACACTCAGATCACCCCACACACACACACACACACACAATGAGGCATACCCACAGGCAAACATGGACACACAAATACACACAGAAAGACTTACAAATACACCCACCATAACCGCAGCGAGGCCGTCCCAACTCGTACAAACCGCTACAAGGAACAGCTTCATCCCCGTCGCTGTGAACACCATCAGGTTAACAACGAAACTTGAACAGTAATCTCCGTGTGTGGAGAGTCTGTCTCTTTAACGCGGCTCATTCCATTACCTCTGTTGATTGTTCTATATATTTTCAGCCTTTAGCATGACGTATTTCAAACTTGCTTTGTTTTACACATATGTTGTTTAGTATCCTGTAAAGATATATCATGTGTCTAATGCGTCCTAGACCTCTTTGCCCCACCTGTCACCCTCCCATGTCCAATGTATTGTACCCACTGTACGATCTGTACTTGCCTCCACCTGCCCCTAAATATGTGCTCTTCACCCATACTCTCACTGCCTATGTATATCTAGACAATAAATATTCTAACAATAAGAACAGAAAAAGTAGCTTTGGCGGAAATTAATTCAATAAATCGTTACACCTTTTTCCCCCTATTATCATTACTATTACCGGTATCATTATTGTCATAAGCAATAATAATATCATTATCAATATGATTATCATCATCACTATAATCATTATCATTATCATTACCATAATTTTTATTATTTTCATTATTATCCTTTACTACTTTTATGATAACGATACAGACACACACATATAGATAAACGAAAATTTACTTTGTTGCCCGGAATGATAAAATAAGCTGGAAGGAACACAACACAACCATCATCAGATCTTCCAACTATCGTCAGAAGGCTTTAGGTATCGAAGAATACACAGACAAAATACCTGTGATGGGGTGGGTGAGTTCAGGGGCACACGTTCAATCTCTACACAACTTCCATTCATCCTGAACTCTTGCATGCCCTCCAGCCCGGTCGTCTTCCTTAACCACCACCCAACAGGAGCTACAAGAAAAGCTGCTGTAAAGGGCTTGCAAGACCAGACTCGGACCCTCTTATCCTATCTGTCATGAGGCGCTCAACAGACAGTTCGGGAAATGGTGCCACACAAGCGTAGACTTCCCTCCCCATACTGTAAAAACTTGTAATTAACATCGTAACCACCTGGACCTCATCCGACGTTTCAAGATGAAGCTGCCTCACCATTCCCGGCCACCGGTACCTTTTGCTCCCAGACATCCCAAGTTCCATGGCCGCAGGTCGACACCACGTTCGCGTCAGGTTCTTAGGACCACTTAGAGATCGCCTTCCTAACCCTAGACACTATGGACATCATCAACAATCAGTAGACCACATCTTCCTCCTCCCTGTTTGTATATCAGTAATGGCTATTCGCTTAAAACTCGTTTGTTTATTGCTTCGTATATGATTTTCCTACGTAATTTAACATTTGCCTAGATGTATGTCAGTAGACCATTACATTATCACTTATCATTAATACTATTACAATTACTACATACGTACGGAGACACGCACCTAAACGCAAAAAAAAAACGACATCCTTACGCGCGTGCACACTCGCTCAGGCACACACACCTAGGCATAGACTCTCACACAGATACGCAAAGAGAAACAAGTACACAGACAGAGCTGTAGCTGAAGTCACACAGACAAACAGGTACACATATCTGTATGTACAAAATATTACCATACACTCTTAAACCATTATATTATCTAGATCATCTTTAAATTTTCATTTTTTTATCCTTGTTTGGTTAGGAAAATGTCGAGAGTATTACTGTATTACCAACCTATAGATTGCCAAAGTTCTTTGAACAAAATATTTCCAAAGCTTTCAACCCCCAGACATCAGTTCTATATGTAATACATTAACATCTTTATCATGCAAGATGACTGCTGATAGATTATTAGAGCTTGTAAGCCATATTTCTCATCAGTAGTATAACTTTTTCTCTACCAACATTCTATGATAGCCTTGGTATTATCATCACTAAATCTTTCATATTATATCATGAAAAGAAAATGTATAAGGTTTAGATAAATACCGATTTATGAAAAAAAGACATTTAATAAATATAATATTTGTACAATATATACATAATGAGATTAAAGCTTATAAAGAACATCATAAGGCACTGGAGCGAAGAAGTGTCAAAGACGTATTTTGGAGTCTTTATCTGCTCATGATGTCCGCGATAGAGAATCCAAGTTTCTTAGGCGGAGGTACTACTACAGGAAGTTCCTCATCGTCCTCCGTCACCGTCTGTAGCACGTCGTCGTCCACTACATCGTCCTCGTCACAATGAATCACGTCAACCACTTCATCACTGTCCCGGGCGTCACGCAGGGGTAGGTTGGGCATTGTCCGTTGTGATGAGGGCGTGAGGATGGAAGTGGGCGGGGTGTCGTGGGCGTGCTGGGCCTTGTGAACGGCCAGGGTGCGCGCCTGACAGAAGCCCTTGCCACACATTTCACAATTAAATGGCTTCTCCTTGCT
>JAYMFT010043454.1:0-15522 GCA_038088735.1 Panulirus argus | reverse complement strand
ATCAATATCTTATTGTACTTGATCGCTGTTTCCCGCGTCAACGAGGTAGCGCCAGGAAACAGACGAAGAAAGACCCATCCACTCCTATGCACACATATATACATACAGGCACATATATGCACAATAAATACATATACATACCAATATATGCATATATACATACATTTACATACACATGCATATACATAATATACACATGTACATGTTCATACTTACTCGTCTCCATCCATTCTGGCGCCGCCCTACCCCACAGGAAATAGCATCGCCACCCCCTGCGTCAGCGATGCAGGTGTCTCTTCCATCTCTATGAAACTATTTTCAGCTCCCAGGAAGCTGACCACCTCCACTGGGCACTGGGTAGGATAGTAATGTTGTGTGTGCGTACCTATGTGGAAAGTGTACATGGCAAGTGAGCAGTAAATGTTCAGTGTCTTCACTGTAGTAGTTGTATCGTGGGCATGAAGTGTCCTGGCAATGTAGGAACGGGTGACGGCATTCAGGTGCACCATCTTTTCCTCTCCATCACAGTGTTCGTCTCCATCATAAGTCTTTCCCATAGTCATCAGCCTCTCCAACACTCGCAGTTGCTATCCCTTCTCCACCAGTATCTTTCTGATATCGGCCTTATCTCTACCAACATCCTTTTGCTATATCGTTATTCTTACCCATCATTATTTTCTTTCCTGTCCGTCATTATCGCCATCACTATGCTTGATCTCCATCATCCCCTTCCATCACCCACAACCTGTCCCTTATCATTTCCATTAATATCATCCTTTCCATAATGTGTTATATAACCATCTCCTTTTTCCATCGCTAATTGTATCATTATGCCTCCCCCTTCGCCATCATCTCCCTTTTGATAATACCCAACCCCACCGGCTATCTTCTCCACCAACGCCACCCTCACCCCCACCATTATCTTCCCCGTCATCTTCGTCGGCATCGCTGCCGTCACCCCCGGTCCTCCTCCCGATCATCAGGTCCTCCAGCAGTACATGATTGCCTTTGTTACCGATGGTTTCCACTGAAATGTGATGCTGCCTTCAGGTGCACGCGCGTAGTCGTCAGCCTCGCCTTGTGTGTGTGTGTGTGTGTGTTTGTGCGTTCGTGTAATTGTACAAGTGTTTGTTTGTGTGTCTATGGACGTCTTGTGTTTATACTTGTATTTGTGTGAGTGCATTTGTCTGTTGTTGTATTTTTGTGCATGTGCCCATGTATGTGTGTGTGATTACCTGTGTGCGTATGTGGTATTACTTCTTTGTGTGTACTAAGGAGTTCCACACTCGTGGCATCCCATCTCTCTCTCTCTCTCTCTCTCTCTCTCTCTCTCTCTCTCTCTCTCTCTCTCTCTCAACGCGGTGAGCACTACCCTCTCGCTTTACCTCTTGCCTGAATCTGTTCTTAAATAGAGAAGTCAATGTTTTAATTTTCTTCATCAATCTTTTATTTTTTTTTCTGGCAAAGTTTCCTGTCCTCTGAATAATCCCTTGGATTGATTTAGCTCGCCAGTTGTCCTGTCTTTATTCATAAACGCCTCATCAGTTTCCTTCATGCTTTGTGAATTCATTTCCCAACTTGGCCACTGTCATGCTGCGGCCTTACCATTGTCATGCTGCAGCCTTATTACTGTCATGCTACAGACTTACTATTGTAGTGATGCAGCGTTACTACTGTTATGCCTCACCCTTACTACTGTCATGCTGCGGTCTTAGTGCTGTCAAGTTGCAATATTACTATTGTCATACTACAGGCTTAGTCCTGTCATGCTGCAGCCCTAATATTGTCATACTGCACCCTTGCTAATGTCATGCTGCACCCGTATTGCTAACATGCTGCACCTTTACTACTGTCATGCTGTCGCCTCACTCTTTTCATGCTGCAGCCTTACTTTCACTCAGGTCATTCTTACAGCTCATGTTGAACTTTCTGTCTCTAGCGTGTCATTATTAATTTTCTCGGGAATTTCCTGTCTTAATATCATTCCTTCAGCATTCTATCTCCTCCGAATTATGTGTAATTTTCATGTTCCAAAAGTCATCAGCGGTCTGCATTTTTTCTACCTCTAGTTTCACTGACTTAAATATATTTCATGGAGTTTAATTGCTAGCCAGTTCTGCCTTCTTCAGCTCTTGATGTGTGCTTGTTTGCTTTTCGTCTTACCCGATCGATCCTTTCTTAACCCTCTGGCATTCAGCCCTAATGCTCTCTGTTTATATTTCACCGTCTTTTCCAGCACCCAGGTCATGCGGAGCCTTCTTCAGTCACCATCCCGTCCGTCTTTACACATTTGGTGTACTTCTGTACTTGTGTGGACTCGGTGTGTGTCAGAGCCTCCCACACTACCTTCCACTGTGTCACTCAACAGCCTGCTCCCCCCCATCTGAGGGAGTTGGTTTATGCCCTTCAGACCTTTCCATTCTAATGCTGCTGCCTTTGATGTTACACTCCTTTTGTTCGCCCAACTTCCTCTCAAGTGTTAGGATTCCCCTCAGGTCTTCCTGCTGGTATTCTTTTTTTCTGTTATTATTACATCCCAACACAACTTTTCACTTGCTTGTTCCTGTCTTTGTGTCGCACCTTCCGTAGACTGCCTAAGCTGGGTGTTCCGTCTGCCTCACCTAGGGGTTCCTCCCTAGTTGTTCCCACGTCGTTGTGAAGACAAGAGAACGAGGTTTCTCTTTTCTGTGAGCATGGCTATTGTCAACACGTCGTGGTCATTGTTTACGTCTGACTCCATCAGCTTAACCCCTCGTATTTATGTGCGCTTGTGTGTGTGTGTGTGTGTGTGTGTGAGGGGGAGGGGATTTATGTGTGTGAATGTAATAATTACCGATTTGTTATTACCTGTTTGTACTATGCAGAGAGGGTGTTTTACACTCGTGGGGCCCCATCTTCTGAACCTTCTCTACTAACTTAAAACTTTTCAAGCTTCTGAATGCTGACCACATATACCATTTCATCATTCAGTCTGTTCTATCCTTCCACCACTCATATGCTATATATCTATATGTACTTCTTACCTACTTTTTAAGCAAGTTTCTTGTTTGATTTCATTTTGAGTCCTCTTGTTGTTATAACCCTACAATCTATGGAAAACTGTTCTCTGTGTGTGTCATCACTCTGCTTAAAGACTTATAAGGTTGTATTCAGGTCACCATTTCACTCTTCTCTCTTCCACTGAGGGCAAATTTAAGTAAGGTCCTCTAGCCTTTCCCTGGAACTCATCTGTCTTAGTCTTGGTACAATCTTTGCTGCCTTCTTCTGGACCTTTCCTATTAGCTCTGTGGTTCTTTTGGTGTTTTACCTAAACTTGCGAAGCATATTCTACTTTTGGTGTTGTATAGGAGGTTAACAGCTAGCTAGATATTTCTGTATTCGTGAACATAAATACAGTTTTAATCTTTCCTTCAGGCAGACGATTGGTCTCCTTAACTATTTTCCTAAAGTTAAACCCTGCCCACAGGTGACGGACGATATTGACTCAAGACTCTCTCGCACACAGATTCCTGCAGCTTATTTACTGCTGGTTAGTATTCATATCGAGGCTTTGTTTCGCTGTGACTCATCATCATTACTTTCCTTCTATGAAAGAGTCCTGGTGTTACTCATGAGCTTTTTATAGGCTCCTGCAGCCCAAGGCTGCGCTGTTTCTAGTAGCAGGGAAATGTAAACTCCTTTGGAGTGACATGTTCTTTGACGAGACTGTACTCCCAATAACACAGCCTCGCAAAAGGTGACTTTTCACTCGCGGTGTAACCTCGAGCATTTATTCGTTTACATTTCAACAGACATGTGGCAAACCATGTGTGGAGTCTGTCAAGGTCCCCTTGTAAGTTGATGCAATCCTCCATGAATATCATTTCCCTCATGACCTTTGCGTCATCTCCAAACATATTCAGGTTGGAGTCCAGCCATTTACATAGATCAAGAAGAGTAATGGTCTAGAACAGGCCCCTTCGGCACTCCACTGTTGACCCTAACCCATTTCGAGAAGACTTCTTGATATGCGTCCTTTATTCCCTTCCACTGAGATACTCGTCTGACCATCGAGGGAGCTTTCCTCTTATTCCTGCCCGGTCATCCAGCTTCTTCAGCGGCCTTTCATGTAATACAGTGTCATATATTTTTGGCAGTCTAAGTACAAACAACAGACCCAGCCTTTTCTTTTGTCTTAAACTGTTCTCTGTCACTCGTAGAAATCTAAGAGGTTCGTTACACATGACTTCCTTTCCCTATAACCATGTTATCTCTTACGTAGGAAATTTCTTTCCTAAGGCAAATCATCCATTTCAATTCTGATTGTTTGTTGCAGTACCTCATAGACCACACTGGTCAAGGAGACCGGTCTGTGGTTCACCGCTTCTTCCCGGTCACTTTTCCTATAGCGGGATATGACGTTTGTCCTGTCCCACCCCCTTGGAACTCTACCTTTCTCTGGCTACGTTTTGAATTGCATTTCAAGATGTTTGTCAAGTGTATCTGCACACATCTTCAAACACCTTCGGTGAAATTTTATCTGGATGATGAACTTAGTAAGTCAAGATCCTTTTCTAGATATCTCGGTGATTTCTAGGATCTTCTTTATACTCCGCCTCACTGGTGTTGGGGCTGTAGTGTCTTCCACTGTGAAAAAAACTGAGAACATTCCATTCAGTTCCTCGAATATCCTTATATCATCCTTTACAATTCTTCCTTTTGAATTGCTAAGCCTGATGAGCTGTTCTTTAACCGACGATTTACTTCTGAAGAATTTATGGAAAGCTTTGTATTTTCTTTAGCCTTTGTCCACATTATTCTTTTCAAAGATTCTTCAGTCCCTGGCTGTGAATGCGAACACCATATACTTAGCAATGTTGAGGACATCATGATTGACACCTCTGGGTATGATAATATACTCACTATACTCAACCATGTATCAGATAACTGTGAAAGGCCTTGCCATCCCTGCTGACAGAACCAAAACCCTCAACAGACGTCTCCCTAACAGATGGTGTATCATCAGAGAGATTCAGATGAATAACGGGTCTCAGGTGGATAATGCAAAAAGGTACCGGGATCTTGGATTAGAGGTACCAAGATTTGAGGCTGTTGTAAATAAGCTTAACCACCACTGCAGAGAGAGGCTTAGGACACTCAGGGCTGTAGCTGGCCCCAGTCCACAGTGTAAGGCCAGTGTCAGAATACTTAAGATAATGTACATCGGTCACATCCGTTGTCTGACTGATTATGTTACGCCTCTGCTTGCTCTAACGCCCGGGATAAGGTTTTGGAAGGCTTGAGGAAATATAAAACGAAGTTATGGGAATCATTCTTGGCTGCCGTAATAAAACAAAGATTCTAAACAAGAGGAAAGAGTTTGGTCTTACTGATATCAGAGACAGAATAGCTGAAATCAGTCTTCTTACTGGGATCCGGATGCTCGGGCAAACACATTCCAGTCCGTGTAAAGAAGCCTTCCAGACCTTCTTCTCAAATGGGAGAAAGCCATCCAGATGGGTTATTACAACACCTGCTGGGCACATAGTGTATGGTATTCACCAACATTATCGTGAGACAACAGTCGTATCATCCTGCACCATGGGCATCTAACCTCTTTGCTATCACAGTTCCCACTTTTTGCCTAAAGTCCTCTCTCAGATCACAGCCGGGTTTAACGTTAAGGATTGATAATGACGCCCGTTACCTCGTTGAAACTATCCCCATTGAACATAATCTCTCACATATTATGTGTAAAGATGGGTCTCTATAACAAACGACTGGTGCGGCTGGTAATGCTATTGTTGTCACACGCATTCAAGGTTTTTACGATGAACTGGCAAAAACTTGAGGGATAGGTCTACTTACGAGTAGCTTTCAAACAACCATTCAGAAAAACCATGAACATAGTCGTGTAGACTTAAGACGAAACAAAGTAAAAACAAGCATATACATCTACCGCTATAATATCAACTAAGAAGAACCGTATATATGTAAATATGTTGTCGCAAGTCTTCTTACTCTGGGTTATCGACATTCTTGGGAGTCTGCCCCTGCTGTTGATAACGAACTGACCAAATGTAAACTTTGCCTCCAAAGCTCTTCCAACACACTACAGTACTGTATATATAAAATTAGTGATCTCAAAGGTGATTCCTACTGAATACTACGATTCGTATGAGCATTTCATCCATAACAATGTTCTACATCGGATACCTGTAAAGTGTCCTAGCTTTATTTATTGCAAATAGTTCATTTTTCTTTCACCTGATACGTAATCCAATCGTTTTTTTTAAACTAGTCTAAACTTCAATTATTTATCATGTTAAATGTTGAATGATTAATTTAATGATGGCCAATCCTTGGTCACAATTTTCTCACTGTGTAACCTATAATGTAGCTCCATCACAGAGGTTCAGCCCCCCCCCCCCCACACACACACCCGGACCTTTTGTGTGCCCTGTACCCTCTTTTGCCCAATGCCCACAGGATGGGTAGGAGTGCACAAATAGAGTAGCCTCTCTTGCTACAGAATTAAAAGAACATGTTTCCCCTTCCCCCACCTGTAGCGCCGTCTCGAGGCTACAGGACCCGCCGTGTATAAGAAGGTCCTGGTGTCACATAATAAACCAACTAATCAACATGTATTTATGTAGAAGTACGAAACATTACATTTGTCTTTGTTTGTTTCTTCTCTCGACAGTTGTGTTCGTGGGTGGAGATCGAGATGACCAGCAGCGGTACGGAGTCGGACAGAAAGTTTGAACGTTTGAACAGACTACGCTCAGATCATCACTGTCGCCTTTCGTCCGTTCAGGGAAACTGTGCAGTGAACTACACCGTGAAAACCAGGTAAGTCGCTGTCTATGGCGCTCCAGTTTACAAGAAACTGTAGGCAACAAAAAGCGTATAGAGAAACTTTGAAATCTTAAAGGAATGCAAACATTACTGACTGACTGATTTACAGACAACTGAGGTCTCATAAAGTTGTTTATGAGAGAATGAGAAATCGGAAATACACCAGAGTTAATTTGAAACCTGTAGAAATACCTGTAATTATTTTTCTTTTAACTATTTTGACGTAAATAACGCCAGTCGTCGACCTGAAACAATAAATTCGTTTGATCTATTATTTTAAACGTAACTATGACGTTGCTTTCACTTACTCTTACCTAAATATCATTCCATTTGTTAACAGTCCTGTCAACTACTGTTACTAGTAAATCATTCCATACGTCAACAGTCCTGTCAACTACTTTTACGAGTGAATTATTATTACATATGTTAACGATCCTGTCAACAACCGTTATTGGTAAATTATTCCATGGTAGCAACCCTGTCAACTCGCTGTGTCGGTAAGTCGTTCCCTGCGTTAACAATCCAGCGGACGAAAGAGTAATTCGCCTCATTCCAAAGCCAAACGCTCACCCACGAGTTGGCATCCCGTACAACAGGTGAGTTCACTCGACGCATGTTTTAATATTTGTTGTTTTTCCTTCGCAGTCATTGTTCCAGGTGACTGGGTGATGCCTCATTCAACCTCTAACGGCAATACAATTCGTTACTTTTTCCAGCAATATGTCCTTCATATATTTACTTTTTGGCTTTTGACGTAATTCATTCGATCATGTCGGTAATGGTTCTGTGGGTTTGTGTGTTGTTTGATTAGAGAACAAACGGGTCTTTATTCCTCAGTAATCCATGATTGTGGCTTTCCTCTAGAGAACCAAGTTTTATTATGCTTTAGTCTATCTATCTATCTTTCTATCAATTTATCTCTATCTATCTATCTATATATATATATATATATATATATATATATATGATAAACGTTAATACCTTAACTTCCTTCGTAAACGTTTTCGAAGCTACGTACACATCGCTGTCATTGACAACATCGCCCTAGTTTATCTTGTCAAGAGCAGATGCTATGATCATTAAAATCTGCGTGTCCAACATGTTTTTCTTTTCTTCTTTTTTCCTGCGGTAATCGCGTTGACGATAGCAAAAGCAGTGTTGAAAGCTACCTCAATTGCTTCTCAGTTGATGATATTACTTGTATCAATCAAACCTTTCCTTAAACATGACTCTTGCCCACAGGATCATCCTCGCTCGTAGCAAAAACAATATATTATATGTACTTCATGTCGTAAAAAGTTTTTACCACAGTGTCTCGATATAACAGTGTCAAACGAGTTTTGGGAAGAGTCCACTCCCGGGGCTACTGGTTAAGGAATTCTCCCCACCTCAAGTGCCGATACTTATACTGTAATATTCCCCTTTATAAGTAAGTCTCTACCAGTTGAAATAAAGTGACAGGAGAATAACTAGAGAGATGGGGTTACAGAGCATCACGAAATCCCATTAATCGGTTGATGAAGACATTCTAATCCTTTTTAATCTCTTTATTTTCTTAAATAATCTCCTACGCAGGGGTTGTAATCGCTGTCCCCCGGGGCATTTTGGTGTGATGCTTTTCTGTAATATCATAAATTTCTCAGGTTGGCTTAGATATTGTGACGTGATAACCCCCTCTTTCTCAGGAGGCAGGCTTTAGTATGATGTTTACGGTCGTCTCTGATGCAACATTTAGTATGTTGTTGTAATTGCACAAAAATAAAACGCTATGGTAATTTGTTGCAGGACTGGCAATTGTCTTCAGGGTAAGGCCATTCTGAGGACTGTGAATGTAATCAAGGGTAACAGTTATGAGCAAGTTTCTAACAAGACGCGATGAAGAAACTAACCAGATTATCCTTTATCGTTTTAACTTTTTTTCTCTCTCTGTTATAAGAAATGAGGAGAAACACTCAACCTTGTGTTTAGCCCCGGAGTAGAATAGAAATTCATCATTGTATCATCATCAACTTGAAAGGAGAAAAACAGAAATACTCTGTGGATTTAGGAGATAATACAAAGGAGATGTGAGAACGCTTACCAGTTTGGACCATGCAGGTCTTTCGCGTTTTGGGATGGGAGGGGCTGGAGAAGATCAGACTGTTGTTTCCGTTCAGAAATCCAGCGGTGAACAGGCAAATGGATCGTCTAGAGTTGTGATGTCTTCTTAGCGTTGGCTGTATTGTGTAGTGATCTGATCGGTCGCATCCGTGAACTCAGGGCATGGTGCCCTGATAGGCTGCCGATGCTAGGCTCGGCCATGGTGCTCAGGTTGCTGGTGTGGGATGTAGGGTGGTGCTCTGATAGGCTACTGATGTGGGTTGCGATGTAATAGGCTTCTAATGTAGGCTCTGGTATGGTGTTCTGATTGGCTGCTGATGTGACCTCTGGCATGGTGCTCTGATGGACGACTGGTGTGTGCTCTGCCGTGGTGCTCTGATGACTCTGTAATCTAAGGCAGTGTAAGGTGCTCTCTTTCTTCTCTCACGTAAACGCTGGTATTATCCTCCTCTTATCTATAGAATCTGAGCTTCAGTGTGGCGCTCTCATCGGCTGGAAGTCCACTGCTGTGCTCTGATGGTTAACCCTTCACTGGTGTAAAGTGATCGATTAATCTGATTCTCGCGGTGTTCGGATTACTCCCACAGAAGCTTCATACACTGACATTGCCTTGTCTAGTGTAGCGGTGAGACTGCATCACCTTTGCTGTCATGCGCTGTCATGTGTGGTGTAGTGGAGGGACTCCATCACCTTGGCTGTCATGCACTGTGTCAGGTCTGGTGTAACAGTGAGGACCTGCTCAGCAATGGCGAATAAAGTTCTTAGCCTCACCCTCGCCTGAGGGTAGAGAGGTCCCGTGACGCTATCTTGACCCCTTGAGAACGACGGTGCGAACCTATGAGTCCGCTGTGGCTGGTCAGATACGAGGCAATCTTACCTCAGGTCCACACCGGCGTGCCCTTGGGTCATATCATCAATGCTCGAGGGTTGTCATGTCGTTGCTCCAGGGTCGGACCGCGGTACTCCTGGGTTGCACCGTCATGTTCAGTGGTCGTATCGTCGTATACTCACTCGAGGGGGTCGGACCGTCGTGCTTAAGAGGTTTAAACATTCGTTACCAACCCGCATCCGTCACCTCCGACAACGCACCCTCACAGTCACATCTGGCGCCACGGGCTCCCTCGCGCCCTCCAGCAGTGCCGAGTGACGCCGCTGTCCACAGCTTGGTCGGACCTCACATCCCTGCCACAGATCGCAACTAGTGAAGGAAATCGCCAATTGTGTCAGTTTTTTTACCCCGCGCTGATCTCCTCCTTTATTATTTTTCTCCTTTCCATTTTCTTCCTTTATTTGGTGTGTGTGTGTGTGTGTGTGTGTGTGTGTGTGTGTGTGTGTGTTTGTGTGTGTGTGTGTGTGTGTGGCTGTACGCTGTTGCCAAATACACGAACATTCTTGGAATTTCGAGAGCCACTGGGGAAACATTGCACCACCGGTCTCTGACAAGACCCGTCTTGATTTGCATAACATGATGTACAAGTTCGTTCTAAATTCTTCGTAGTAATTATCATGCTTTATACAGCTGTCAGAAGCAAAATATATGAGTTAAAACTACGAACAGTCAATTCTGCACGAGCGAAATTCTTGTGGACTTATCATCAAAACATTCTTAACTTTTTTTTCTCTCTTATTTTGCTACTTTTTATCCCATCTAAGTCTCGTATATTTTACTTTTAAAAATCCTGCTTTGTCAAAACATGCGTAGACAAAGCATCTCAGCGGTGGTATTGGTGAAGGGTACGTGGTTCGTGTTAGGTGGGTGCAAGTGTAGAGAGTGCAGTGGGTGCAGTATATCGACACTGGAGGGTTGACAGGAGGGCCCGAATTGGCCCTGGGACTCTGATTGGGCCCGCCTCCCGTCACATAAGGAGGAGCAGATGCGTTAAAGGCAAAGATATGATACAAACAAGGGAACACTACACGCACACACACACACACACACACACACACATACACACACATACACACACATACACACACCTACACACACTAAAAGGGGAGGGAGCGGGGGGCTGGAAATCCTCTCCTCCAGTTTCTGCTTTTCCAAAAAAGGAAGAGAGAAGGGGCCAAGTGAGGATTTTCCCTCTAAGGCTCAGTCCTTTGTT
This sequence comes from Panulirus argus, assembly GCA_038088735.1. Classification (NCBI taxonomy): domain Eukaryota; kingdom Metazoa; phylum Arthropoda; class Malacostraca; order Decapoda; family Palinuridae; genus Panulirus; species Panulirus argus. The sequence goes on along the minus strand of JAYMFT010043454.1, from coordinate 4,483 downwards.
CTTAACGCTACCTCGCTAATGCGGGAAAAGGCGAATATGTACGAAAAAAAATCTCTCAACCCTTCATTACTCACTCATTAAACCATCTCACACCAAATTTTGTCCTCAAACATTTCATTTCCAAAATATCCACCCTTCTTGGCACAGCCTTATCTTTAGCCCATGCCTCGCATCCATACAGTACTGTTGGGACTACTATTACTTCAAACATACCCACTTTTGCCCTCCGTGATAATGTTCTCTTTCCACACATTCTTCAGCACTCCCAGAACTTTTGCCCCCTCCTTCACTCTACAACTCATTTCTGCTTCCATGGTTCCATTTGCTGCCATGTACACTCCAAGATTTCTAAAACACTTCACTTCCTCCAATTTTTCTCCATTCAAACTCATATCCCTAGCTAACATGAACCTAATAACTTTCCTTTAATTCACATTCACTTTAAACTTTCTCCTTTCACACACTCTTCCAAACTAAGTCACGCACTTCAGCAGTTTCCCACCCGAATCTACCATCAGTGCTGTATCATCAGCAAACATCTACTTTTCAGGCCCTCTCATCCCCCACAGACTGTATACTTGCCCCTCTCTCCAAAACCCTTGTATTTACCTCCCTCACCACCCCATCCATAAACAAACTGAACAATCATAAGAGACATCACATACCCCTGATGCAGACCAACCTTCTCTTGGAACCATTCACTTTCCTCTCTTTCAGCTTATACACAAGATTTACAAGATTTACACCCTTGAATAAAACTTCTCACTGCTTCTTACAGCTTTCCTCCAATACCATATATTCTTAAAACCTTCCACAAAGCATCTCTATCAACCCTATCATACCCCTTCTCCAGATCCATATATGCAACACACAAATCTATCAGTTTTTCCATGTATTTCTTGCACACATTCACTAAAACAAACATCCGATCCACACAGCCTATACCTCCTCTGAAACCAAACTGCTCCTCCCCAGTCTGATGCTCTGTACATGCCTTCACACTATCAATCAATACTCTCCCATACAACTTACCACGTATACTCAACAAACTTACACCTCTGTCATTTGCTCACCTTTATCCCTCTTGCCTTTACAAAATGGCACTATACATACATTCCGCCAATCCTGATATGTATCTTCTATATCTATTCATGGTTTACAAGACACAAATCATTTACACTTAGTTTTATTCTTTAAAATGCATGGGGACACCACTAGTGTCAGGTGTCACCACTAACAGTACCTGTCACATTTTGGCAGTGATAAGGCTTTATCTTGTTCAGCTGAGCTATCTAGTCATGTTTGTGTTGTGCATTTTTCTTTTAACATGATATAATTTTAGCCATTTTATCCTTTACAAACAAATATGTTGACCATAGTTAGAAAGACTACTGTGGGACTACCCACAGTGTTCTGTTACAAAATGTCTGAAATATCAGTCTAGATATCAGAATATGAACCTGGTTCAGATGAAAGTTCATGTTGCCTCTCTATACAACATAAAATGTAGGTTGGTTAGTTTGTAAGTTTCTCCTTACTACCCTACATGCTATGATGGGGGCAAGACATTACAGATATACCTGGAGTAGTCTTCAGGGATCTTCTAGCCCTGTCACCTGGATGGGTCCAAGCTGCAAGTACTTTATATCTTGTGTAGACAAGCTGTACAGAGAGGTAGCATTAGCCTTTAGGTTATCAATTCTAACTTTCCAAAGAGAAAAGAGGTCTATTTATATGGAAGCCTACCTTAAGTAGACCAACACTGACTTTAAGAGTGGGTCAGCAATTGCTAGAAAGTGGAAGCATGGCACCTCATGTTTTTCCTATTGGGACTCAAATGCAGTCCTCAGTTTCAAAAGCAAGACACTGGCCCTTTGGAAATGGATCAACTAGTTTTCAGCATAAATGTTATTACAAATTTTGATCAGTTTAATCTTTTAGATGATCCTTACACTCACAGTGTACCTCAGTGGTAGAACGTTTGACAACAAATTGTGAGGTTCTTCATTCAGTCCCAGGCACCCTCCAAGAAGTGCTTGGGTTTATCTCTTCCAAAATGTTATTGCATTTATACCCTCAGCTTTTCTTTTCTTTAAGAGCTTTAATGCTCTTCTTACTTCATCCTTTGTGATGTTTTCTTCCCTTATACATTTGTTCTCTTTCTTTACCTCTAATATTAACACATTTCTTTCACCTCAAAAATTTCCAGTCAATATCTTAAAATATTAACCCCATCTCTTCCAGTCTTCATCATTTGTCACTATCATTCTCCAAGACTTGTTGAACTAACTTGGACTCCTTATACATACTTCTCTTTTTATATATCTCATTCAAAAATAGTTTGTTAATCACCTTTATATTCTCATTCATTCTTCTCCTAATATGCTCATACGCTTTCCTTTTACTTAAATATACCATCCTTTTAACTTTTCTATTAAAAATTCATATTTAACATTTTCTTTTTTGCTCTTAGTTCAGCATTTTTTTTCAGATAGATTTAGCTTCTTGCTTCAAACTCTTTTCTTCCCCATTAACTCACATAAATCTTCATTCTACCAAGCTGTACCTCTCTTTCCACAACTTATATACTCAATGCCATACATCTTCATGGTAGCCTCTAATAATGCATTTTTAAACTGCTTCCACACCACCTCAGTCTCACATTGTACTGTTTTGAATCCCCACAATTTTTCCTTTAATTTTTCTCAGAAGCTAAGTTCCCTCTTTTATACTGCATATTATGTACACTACCTATCATGATCCTTCTTACCAGAAACAAATTAATCATGCCCTTATCCATCCAGTATTCCCTGTCTGTACCTGTGTATTCAAGAATACAACAGTTTCAATATCTGTTTGTTCTAATGCTGGAACAGAAAAGAATCCTACCGTAAAAAAGAAGTTCGCAGCAGTGTTGGTAATGGTGGCCTCAAGTGATGTGGAAGAAAATCGCAACGATTTGGTAAAAGTTGTCCACATGACACAGTTTACACCAACCATCAAGGCAAAGAACAGTACCCTCAGCACAACTGTATACTGAAATAATTGCAAGAATGAAATAAAGAACCTGTGAACATTTTCTTATTTTCACATGATACAGCAGATTTTACAGCTTGAGTGAATCATTCTTTTGCTACTGAAATCACTGTATATGGTGATGACCAGTGACAATGCTGCATATTTTCCACAGGTTGTGCCAGATTTTTATTATGCATGCAAATTACTACATCAAGGGTCATAAGGTGTAATTACATTATCTAATGAGGCATATGTTTGCAGATCAAATATATCTATTATAATTCCTTGTGTTATACATAGTCCAAAAGTATACCCTTTTCATCCAAGGAGTACTACCCTACTAAGTGTGAGACAGCTCAAAAGTATATATTTACCACTGATTGGATGAATTATCTAGAATATAAAAATTTCTCACAAAAAAAAAAGAGACAACATAGGCAAAATGTAGATCAGACAGCAGCCACCACAAAACAAAACTCTATGCATTCTAGCAATGAAGACCCACTGACAAAATTGTCTCTGCTGTAGTGAATATTGTATCATACAATGAAACAGTTGCCCTTCCCTTTTACCATCAATAATGTAAACATATGTAATATTTCACTGATATGTGATTCAACACAAGTTATAAGGTACCTGGTAAAACAAGAAATAAAATACATTAATAGAAATAGGCAATAACAATGTTCATAAACCCAAAAAGAGCTTCAGGAAATGTTGACATACTACTAAGTGTGGATGCAGAGTGAATGTTGCCACAATGGAGCAGTGGAATGAAGAAACTTCCCTTTAGGATTGAAAATGTCTTCAACAATAATAACATCAAAGGCTGAAGAAAGGATGCACAGCTCTTTTTTTGGCTTTTAATTCAAACTGAAAGAGTCAGTTGCTCTTGATATATCTAAGGCTTTTGACAGGGTGTGGATCAGGGTCTCATCTCTAAGCTCCCCTATTCTGGCTTCCCTCCCTCACCTTGCTCCTTCATATCTAGCTTCCTCTCTAGATAATCTATCTCTGTGGTTGTTGATGGATCAGCCTCCCCATTTTCTCCATCAATAGCAGTGTCCCTCAAGGTTCTGTCCTATCCCCTACACTGTATCTCCTTTTTTTCAATGATTTCCTCTCCTCCACAATTACTCCAGTGCACTAATATACTGATGGCTCAACACTGCATTCATCTACATCCTTCAATTCTACTCCCTCTTCTCTCACTCAATCTGTATCTTGTCTTGACACAAGTTCCTCAATAAATTCAGACTTGGGCAGAATATCTGTGGGGTACACAAAATCTAGTTAAGTTCAATGACTCCAAGACTGTTTCTGTCCATCCCTCTATCGAAAACTCCTCACAACTCTCATCTCTCCTTTGACGGTTCTGTAATTCCACCACCTCTTAACTCAATGAACATACTTGGTATTACTTAACATCCACTCTTTTTTGGAAACCCCACATTACAGGAAAAGC
>JAYMFT010043443.1:0-15522 GCA_038088735.1 Panulirus argus | reverse complement strand
ACCATCTCACACCACATATTTTCCTTAAACATTTCATTTCCAACACATCCACCCTCCTCCGTACAACTCTATCTATATCTATATATATACACCCTAACCTGAGCCAGGCACCCATTTCATTAACAAACCCATGAGGTGGATGAACAACTGGGTTGACTGTGGACTGACTGCCGTAACCATGATTTGAACCTATGTGCTCTACCCTGGGCAGCCAGTGAATGCATCAGCCAGGAATGCTAACCAGTACACCATGGCCTTACAAGCATCATACACCTACTTAAACCTTGCTTCTTTTTTTTTTCACATAAGTACTCTTGCCAGCTCCTGTCTACTCAAACACTTTTAAGTATTATTATGACAGAGTCCAGCAAATCTATGGCCCCCAGTTCCCAGCATCATGGGGTGCTAAGAATCTATGGGTTTCTGCCTGACACTACTGCCAATGAGAGGAAGGGCTCTGGAAGTAGTAGTACCAGCCCCTCCCACGACATTTCCCTCTCTGTTATACCTTCCTTTTTTTCCTGTTCACTATACCAATATTCATGGTCTCCCCAGTAACCTCTCCTCTGTTGAACACCATCTGCCTCGTACCTCCCCTAATACCTTACTTCTCTCTGAGACCTACTACCTCCCGTAATACCTTACTTCTCTCTGAAACACAGTTGTCTAACGATGTTCCTACAACTCCCTTTTTCATACACAACTACAATCTCCACTCACAATTCCAGTTCAATGGTGGTCCTTGTGTTTATTTTAACATCAACACTTTTGTTGCATGCCTCAAGGACCCTGAGTCCCCAAACTTTGATGTTAAATGGCTCGAGGTCTGTCTCCCAACTACCACACATTTCCTATATTTTGCCTATCGCTCTCCTAATTCTGCAAATCTTACATTCTTCTTCAACAATTTAAACTCCTGCCATGAGACTGTGACATCTTCTTACCAGTGAGCCAAAATCCTCTGCCTTAGGGATTTCAACGTTCACCATAGGGAATGGTTGAATTCCTCCCATACAAATGGTGGAGGGATTGTAGCTTTCATGTTTTCCATTCTCAATGATTTAAAGCAAACTATCTCCCACCCCACCCATATTCCTGACTGCTGTAAGCACTCTCCTAATATTCTAAGTCTTTCTTCACCTCTAATTCATCCCAAAGTAACTACACAATCTCACCTCCATTTGGTTCATCTGATCACACACTCATGAATGTATCTATTCTAATGGCACCTCCCTCTCCAACAGCCCCTTCTAAGCGTAAATACTGGCACCTCAACAAAGTTGACTGGAATGACTTCTGTATCTTCTTTTCTGACTTTCTTTGGTAAAATTACTGTCTCTCATGTGGTGATGCTTCTGTCTCAACCAAACATATATCAGAAGATATTCTTGCAGGAATGGAAGCATTTAACCCTCTTTCTCTAAAACAACCTCTTCTTCTAATCCATGGTTCAACTCTTCCTGTTCTGAGGCCATTCCAGCAAGGGATCACTCTCCCATAGACAAAGCAACTATCTTTGGTTTCCATTTCTCATCTAACCCCACATTGGATGACTCTAACATGCCTTCACCCCCTGATGCTCCTCTTCTTAATCCTATGCCCCTCCCCATAATCTCTTCGTACTGTTCGAAAAGCACTTCTCTCTCTGTACACAAACAAGGCTTATGGTCCCAATGGCCTCCATCCCTGTGTACTGAAAGAGTGTGCCTCTGAACTTGCACCTGTGCAAGCTTGTCTGTTCCATTTCTGTTAAAAAATCAATACTTTTCCATCTCCTTGGATGCATGCATCGATACATCTCATACCTAAGATGGGTGACCGTTCTGACACCTCTAACTACAAATCTATTGCTTTGACATCTATCATTTCCAAAGTCTATGAATCCCTCCTCAACTCCCATATTTCTAAACATCTCGAAACTCACAGCCTTCTCTCTGATCACCAGTATGGCTTCAGTAAAGTGAGATCCACTTGTGATATTCTTTCCTATCTTACTTATGTCTAGTCATCATCCCTGAAAGATTTTTGGGAGTCAAGTGTAGTTGCTCTTAACATATCCAAAGCTTTTGACAGGGTGTGGCATCAGGGTCTCATCTCTATGCTCCCTTCTTTTGGCTTCCCTTCCTTACTTTGCTCCTTCATATCTAGCTTCCTCTCTGGCAGATCTATCTCTGTGGTTGTTGATGAATCAGCCTCTCCCTTTTATATTCATCAACAGCAGTGTTCCTCAAGGTTCAGTCCTGTCCCCTACACTTTTTCTCGTTTATTCAATGCTTTCCTCTTCCACAAATAATCAAATGCACTCATATGCTGACAATTCAAGACTGCTTTCATCCACATCCTTCAATTCTGCTCACTCTTCTCTCACTTGATCTGCATCTCATCTTGACACAGCTTCCTCAACAGACTCAGACTTGGACAGGATATCTCCACCCAGTTTCTACCCTTATCTCTATCGAGAACTCCTCACAACTCTCTTCTCTCCTTTGATGGTTGAACATACTTGGTATTATTGTAACATCCACTCTTTATTGGAAACCCCACAACATGGGAATAGCTAAATCTGCTTCTAAGAAAATGGGTGCCCTGTTTAGATGCCAAAACTTCTTTTCTTTTGAACAGTTGCTCTGTTTATACAAAAGATTGATTTGCCCTTGTATGGAGTACTGCTCACATGCTGGGTTGGTTCTAGCTCTGCATCCTTACTTGACAGAGTTGAGTTGAAAGCAGTCTTACTTATAAACTGTCCCTGGCTAACTTATAAATGTGACCCTCTTGCCCTATGCTGCAATGTTGGTTCACTTTCCCTCTTGTATAGGTATTACTGTGGTTTTTGCTCTGCAAGCTGGCTGCTTGTGCCCCCACCACTAGCTAGACCACACAATCCTTGGCAAGCTGACGCATTACATGATTACCGTGTGGCATCGACAACTCAAAGTTGGGCTGTTTTGATAATGCTTCTTTCCCTACACGTCAAAGTTTTGGAACTCTCTCTTCTCATGTTTTTTCAATAACTATGACCAAGTACATTTTAAGACAGGTTTTTTTTGACTTCGTCAAGAATTCTCTATTTTCCCATGTCTTCTCTTTTTCCTTTTCATAATTCTCTCTATATTTCAACTAAGGCCCGGTCTTGAAGGGGACTTTTGTCCGTGACTGGAACCTTCAACATAAGAAAAAAATCAAAACGGCCTAACCGAGAGTTGCCAACGGCCACACAGTAATCATGTGATGCAGCAGCTTGCTGAATATTGTGCAGTCTAGCTGGTGGTGGGGGCACACCAGCAGCCACTTCTTGGGAGCAAAAACCAAAGTAATACCTACATAAGAGGAAAAGTGAATCAATATTGCAGCGTAGGGCAAGAGGGTTGAGTTTGGATGTTAGCCTGGGACACTTTATAAGTCAGACCACTTTCAACTCACTCTGTCAAGAAAGGATGCAGAGCTAGAACCATCCCAGATGTGAGATCACTACTCCATACAAGGATGAATCAATCCTTTGTATAAATGAAGCAAATGCTCTGAGGAAAAGAAGTTTCAACATCTAAACAGGATATCCAATTTCTCTTTGAGGTAGACTTAGCTATTCCCATAATGTGGGGTTTCCAAGAAAGAGCAGATGTTGCAGTTATACCAAGTATATCCATTGAGTCAAAAGGCGGTATTACAGAACCGCTAAAGGAAAGACAAGAGTTGAAATGAAGGATGTGGATAAATGCAGTGTTGAGCTGTCAGCATATGAGTGTATTCAGTTATTTGTGAAAGAGAGGAAATAGTTGAGAAAAAGGAGAAATAGTGTAGGGGACAGGATAGAACCTTGAGGGATACTGCTGTTGATGGAGAAAGAGGGGAGGCTGATCCATCAATAATCACAGAGATAGATCTGCCAGAGAGGAAGCTAGATATGAAGGAGCAACGTGAGGGAGGGAAGATAAAAGAGGGGAGCTTAGCAAGGAGACCCCGATGCCACACCCTGTCAAAAGCTTTGGATATGTCAAGGGCAACTAAAGATGACTTCCAAAAATCTTTCAGGGATAATGCCCAGACATTAGTACAACAGGAAAGAATATCAGCATTGGGATCCCACCTTATGGAAGCCATACTGGTGATCAGAAAGAAGACTGTGTTTTGAGGTGTTTAAGGATATGGGAGGTGAGGAGGGAATCATAAATTCTGGGCATGGTAGATGTCAAAGCAATAGGACGATAGTTAGAGGGGTCAGAACAGTCACTCTTCTTGGGTATGGGATGTGTCAAAGCATGCTTCCAAAGAGAAGGAAAAATTCTAAATTGAAATGGAACAGACAAGCAAACACAGGTGTAAGTTCGGAGGCATAATCTTTCAGTAAATGGGGATGGATGCCATCAGGACCATAAGCTTTGCTTGTATTCAAAGAGAGAATACCTTTTTGGACAGTCAGAAAAAAGATTATGGGGAGGTGCATACAATTAACAACAGGAGCATCAGTGGAAAGAAGGAATGTTAGAGTCATCCAAGGTGGAGTTAGAGGAGAGATGGGAACCAAAGAGAGATGCTTTTTCTCCAGGAGAGACAGCTATAGTACCATCAGAACAGGAAAGTAAAATAAAGGTAGAATAACAGTTGTTGGAGATGCTCTTAGCTACAGACCAGAAAGACCTATCAGTGGATGACAAGGAGGTTATTACACTTCCTTTGAATAAGGGAATGCTTTGTCTCACATAAAATGCTTGCAGTGAATATGGGCAGTGATAAAAGAAAGGCCTATCAGTGCATGACGAGGAGAGGTTATCACACTTCCTTTAAATAAAGGACCACATTGCCTCATGGATAACGTGCTTGCACTGATTATGCACAGTGATACAAATGGGAGTCAGAGGAAGAAAAGTTTTCCAAGCTTAATATGCCTGATCCCTTGCCGGTATGGTGTCCGCACAGCAATGGTTGTACCATGGATTGGAAGAAGAGGTCGTCTTGTAGGAAGAAGAGATAAATGCTTCCATTCCCGCAAGAATAACCTCTGCTATGTGTCTGGCGGAGTTGGAAGCATCACTAAATAAGAGACAGTAACTTAACCAAAGAAAGTCAGAAAAGAAGTTGCATGAGTTATTTCAGTTAGCTTTGTTATGGTGTCAGTATTTACGCTTAGAAGGTACTACTGGATTGGGAGGTGCCATTGAAATTGATACAACTATGAGAGTGTGATCATATGTTCCAACTGCAGGTGAGATAGTGTAGTTACAGCAGGATGGCCTAGAGGTGAAAAACAGATCTAGAATATTAGGAGAGTGATCACAGTGGTCAGGAATATGGGTAGGGTGGCGGATGATTTGCTCTAAATCATTGAGAATGAAGGCTCCAATCCCTCTAGCATCTATATGGGAAGAATTCAACCATTCCCTATGGTGAACATACGTTGTGGATGGTGCTGGTAAGACGGTGGAATAAAAAATGAGGCCTCCCTCTTGGACATTATTGTTCAAAACAAACTTAGTTAAACAATGCTGACTGTAGAGAGCATTACTAAAATAAAGAAAACACACTTATACAATTTTACGGAGGAAACTTAAACAAACTTACTACATACCTAAGAAAGACAAATACATTTTATATACTAGAGTAAAACTTTAAGTTTACACTCAATAACCCCACTTAACTCAAGTCAAACCTCTTATAACAGAAAATCTATATAATTTTGCTTTAGATACAGGTTTTGTAAATATGTTCTGCAACATTATCTGATGGTACATAATGCAATTCTATAACACCATTTTGTATTTCGGGTCTAATACAATGATATTCAATATCTATGTGCTTTGATTTTTGACAATGTACAGATTTTCTGGCTAATGCTATTGATCCCTGATTATCAGCACACTGAGTAACAAACTCTTTGTCACACTCTTGCATATCTCTAAACAAATGTCTCAAGAAATTAGCCTCCTGCATAGCACAAGTTAAGGCCATATACTCTGCTTCACATGAAGATAATGCTACAGTTTTCTGCTTTCTCTTTTTCCATGAAATCAATGGCCCATTAGTATTTATCTGGTAACTGTAACCTGTAATACTACGTCTATCTTCTGATGCACCCCAGTCTGAGTCACAAAAACCAGTCAACTTCAATGTGCTATCTGATTTTGTAAACTTTAAATCATATTTCACTGTACCTTTAACATATTTCAACACATATTTAGCTAAACTAAAATATGCTTTTGTAGGGTTGGCCATATGCTGAGACAACTTTGTTACAACATAACACAAGTTAGGCCTTGTACCTGACATAACATAAACTTCAAACAATTTCTCTGTACAATTTAGTATCTGCTAGCTCTTTGGAGTTACTACCAATCATCTTGTTTACACTTAAATCACATAGGACTGACTTAAGATTACAAACAATCATCTTAAGTTTATAGAGTATTCTCTTCTAACATTTGATAATTCATTCTAAAACAATCTTTTTCAAATGTAAACTCAATATGTAGAAATCCTGATAATTTGCCTAAATCCTTCATCTTAAATTTGTTACACAAGGAATCCTTAACAACATGAAGTACATCTTCATTACTGACAGCAATAATAATGTCATCCACCCAAATAACAATGATAACTTTTGATTCATTTTCAATTCAGGTAAAAGCATATGGATCAGCAAATGATTGTTCAAAATTTCCAAACAACAGAAAAGTATGCAACATATTGTTCCAATTGTGTCCACTTAGTTTCAAACCATAAAATGACTTCTTCAGTTTACATACAAGCTTTTCACCATTTTCACTAGTTTTGACAAAACCTTTTGGTTGTACTAAATAAAGTTCACACTCTATATGAGCATTCAAATAAGCAGTTTTCACATACATCTAATGAACTACTAGACTGTGTTGTACAGTTAACGGCATCAACATAAATACTGAAGTAACATAGGCTGTTGGTGAAAATGTTTCTTGATAATCTATACCTTGAATTTGAAAATAACCTATTGCTAAATATCTTGCTTTGAAATCTTCTTCTTTGTCAGGACCTAGCTTCACTGCATACACCCATCTTCACATTACAGATTGACCTTCTGGTAGTGGTGTGAGCTTATATGCATCATTATCTGCTAGAGCCTTCATTTCTCTATCCATTGCTTTCTTCCACTTGTGGAACTCTAAGGATGAGACTGCCTCTTCACAGTTCTTGGAACATTTGCCATTCTAACGATAGTCAACAGAACACTAAACAATGTTTAATGCATCTGAATCTGTAACATAATCCCTCAGATACTTGAGTGTGCTGCTCTGTCTCTGAGGATATCTTCTCTCTTGCTCATTTGGCTTCCTTTACTTCATCTTTTTTACCATCTTGCTCACTTTCTTAAGATTCATCTTAGTTAATCTCAGTCTGTGGTTTTGAGTCTGATGACACAGACTTTACATATTCATATAGAGGCTCTGGCATCACTCTTTCTTGCTCAAATTTCTCATTGAACTTAAAACATCTTATTCTCTTGACTTCATTCTTCTCTGGGATATATACAAGATATGCTGGACTTTGACTATCATAGCCTATAAAAATTCCCTGTTCACTGCGTGCATCTAACTTTTTCTTATTTGGCACAAATGCATAAAACATGATTCCAAATACATGCATGTTACTCAATTTTGCTTTCTTTCCTGTCAATATTTCATTAGAAGTTTCTCTAATCATTTGATTATAACACCTGTTGTGAATATAAGTTGAAGTCTTCACAGTATGTCCATAATTTCTTCGGCAACTTGGCTTCCAACAGTAGACACCTAGCCATGTCAAAAAGGGATCTCCACGATCTCTCCACTGTGCCATTTTAATGTGGTGAATATGGTCCTGAAAATTCATACTTAATGCGATTTTTGATAAGAAGTGACCTAAACTCTACAGAGGAAAACTCAGCACCACTGTCAGTCCTGAAACGTTTGACAAAACCATATGGAGCAGTATCCGCCAAGAATCTCTCTATAGCAGCTGCAGTACCACTCTTACAATTCACCAAATACACCAGAATTACAACAGAATAATTATCTACAAAAGAAATTGCATATCTAAAACCTTCTCCTGCAACAGGTTCAATTGGACCAGATAAATCAAAATGAACTAATTCAAGTTGAAAAGATGCACGACTGTCAGCTTCTCTACTCCTATATTGAGACATTTTTCCCTTAACACATGTACTACAATCAAAGTCCTTTCTGCCAACAATGCTCATACAATTTAAAACACTCTCTAGTTTGAGTACATCCTTCACATTACAGTGTCCTAAAATTCTATGCCACTCTTCCACAGTTTTTGTACTTCTTTTAAGATAACTTACATTATTAAGAAAATAAAACTTGTCATGTTTCTCAATACTGAAAACTGTACCATCTGCAGCCCTTAATTCTACAGAATTTGGGGTAAAACTTATTGATCCACCTTTTTCTGTTGCTACCTATACAGAAAATATATCTTGCTTGTAAGAAGGTACCCACAAAGCATTTTCTAACATGACTCTCTGAGGACTACCATTTTCATCATGTAACCAAGACACTTGCATTACCTCCGCCTAACACAACACCACTTGTCCTACTACCATCAGCTAATTCTATAAAGTGGTTTGAGGAATCAAAACCTTTATCAAATTTCACAAATTTGGTCTGTCACTTATGATATGAGCTGTTGCTCCACAGTCTACCAACAAATAATGTGCATTTACATCATGACTCATATGATTATCAACAGGATCACTGCTTGGTCTAACTGTAAATGCAAATGAATGAGAAATGTCAGTTATCAGCACTGTTATCACTTACAGACTTGTATGAGCTATATTTTTTGCAAAATTGTGTGTCATGAATATGAGACTTGTGATAGTCACACCACTGGGACGGTTGCCATCGGGGTTTAGTAGGCTCTGGCTTATCTTTGCTCTTACACTCGAACATTTTATGACCTACCTTGCCACGTGAAAAACACGTAAGCCTAATACTTGGATCCTTTGACCTGGCATTCAAGACCCTATCCTCAGCTGTGCTTTGTGGCTGTTGGCTCTTCTCTGTTGCTTCAAAATTTCTTAGTGTACTCTTAAATTCACTAAAAGTCACTGGTGTTTCCTTTTGATAATCATATGTCATGATGTAAATGCACACTGTTTATTTGTAGACTGTGGAGTTTATACTCAACACCTTGAAATTACCAAGATAGCGGATCTTGGCTTGAGGGTGATAAGGAGCTTACTAAAGCCTAAGGAAGTTAGATTACTCCTTCCACACATCAACATTATTTACATAATGTCTGGCCAGTATGGGGAGGGTCATCGTGTCTCCGTCAGGAGGTCATGGAGTGGTGGTCCAGCAGGCGTCATGGAAGCGTTGTGTGTGGGGATATCTTAGAAGGCAGTGGACAAGTTTGCGGCTGTCGGGTCTTTTGCATGATGGACAAGCGCGTTGCTCGGGGGAGGTAGGATATATAAACGTGCAGAATTAGGAGAACAACAGACAAAAAAGGGGAAAAGTGTGGTAGTTGGAAGACAGACCTTGAGCCACATAACATCAGCGTGTGGTTTTCAAAGTCCTTGAGGCAGGCAACTGGTGTGATGATGTTGGAATAAGCATAAAACATCCCCTTTGAACAGGAATCGTGTGTGGATATTATAGCTGGATATGAAAAAGGGACAAACAGAATGTCATCAGACAATCATATCTCAGAGAGAAGTACTCTTTCTTTGGTTTCCTCTACCAGCTTCTTAACGAAATATATGTATATATATATATATATATATATATATATATATATAAATAATTTTTTTTTCCCAGCTTCTTAACATTCTGTTTACATATATTCTTCAAGCCTCCTTTGCTGAACTTCCACTGGTACAGTCCTTTCGAGCAATATACCATATATCTTTTTCTTATCTTCCACAGCATTTCTGTCTAATTTGTCCAACATGCACTTCCACTTTTATTCTTATACAATCCAACTTTACATATCAGCTACTAATTCTACAACCCTTAACACCTTAACAGTTTTTCTCAGTGATGTTATCATAGCTGTTGATTTATGGATAGGGTGGTAAGAGGTAAAAGCAACAGTCTTGGAGAGAGGGGCTTGTAAACAGTTTGTAGGGGATAAGGGGACCTGGGAAGTGAGTCACTTGTTTGCAGATGACACAGAACTGGTGGCAGATTTGACTGAGATACTGTAGAAGTTGGTGACTGAGTTTGGAAGAGTGAGGTAAAGGAGGAACTTGAGAGTAAATGTGAATAAAAGCAAGGTTACTAGGTTTAACAAGGTAGAGAGATAGGTTAGTTGGGTTGTGAGTTTGAATGAAGAGAAACAGGAGGAAGTGAAGTGTGTTACATATCTAGGAGTGAACAAAGCAACAAATGGAACCCTCATAGAGGAAGTTAGTCATGGGCTGAGTGAGGGATTGAAGGTTCTGGATGCAATGAAGAATGCATGGAATGCTAGGTCATTTATTATCTGGGAAGGCAAAAAAAGGGTGTTTTAAAGTGTAGTGGTTCCAACAACATTATACGGATGCAATGCATGGGCTATAGATGAGGGTGTGCAGAAGAGGGTGATTTGTTAAAAATGACAGGTTTGAAGAAAATATGTTGTGACAAATGATTTGATCGAGAAATAAAAAGTGTGTGGTTGAGAGAGTTAAAGAGGGTATGCTGAAATGGTTTGGGCATATGGAGCAAATGAGTGAAGAGAGGTTGGCAAAGAGGACATATGTGTCAGAGATAGAGAGAACACGATGGGGATGTCCAAATTGGAGATGGATGGATGGAGTGAAAAAGATTTGAGTGATCGTGGCTTGAACATGCAGGAGGGTGAAGGCATGTACAGAATGGAGTGAATTTGAACAATGTGGTATATAGGAGTCAATGTGCTCTCAATGGACTGCACCAGGGCATGTGAAATGGCTAGGGGAAACAACGGAAAGGTCTGTGGGGCCTGGTTGTGGATAGGGAGCTGTGGTGTCAGTGCATTACACATGACAGCTAGATAATGGATGTAGCCAAATGTGGCCTTTCTTCATCTGTTCTTGGCACTACCTTGCAAATGTGTAATGCCAAAAGGATGTTATTTCCAAAAGTAAGTTAAGAACCATAACTTCTAGGATTATTCTCTCCTGTTTGCACTAATTGGAGTATAGCCTAAGTGACTTAATAGCCTAAGTGACTTAAGTCATTCTCAGTAATTAGTTCCTTTACCACCTTATCATGGGGCTATGAAAGATTTCTGGAATCTTTCCAGATCCACAATTTTGCCTGCCTTGTTGGGCAATGTTAAAATGCAACAATATTCAGTTCTTGGAAAAATTAGTGCCCTGAATAATATCAAGTGTTGGTTTTTCTTCCCTTGTCTGGAAGGTCCTCAGGATGAGGCAACTGCAGTTTTGTTGTGTTCACTGGAGGTTAGGTCGTTAGACATTCTTACTCCAAGGTCTTTCACATTATAAATTTGGTTTTTGATAGGGTCGTTAGAAATTCTTACTCCAAGGTCTTTCATATTATTAATCTGGTTTTTGATAGTGTCTATATTCATCTAGTATTGTTCATTGTTTCTGATTTCTTCATTTTCCCCATTAGGGAATTGAGATTTACGTCCACTGAAAAGCACATTGTTTTCGGTTGCCCAGTTAAAGACTGTTTATGTCTCTTTGTACACTTTTGGCTTCATCGACTGATGTGATTTTTATACTCATTCTTGTATCTGCAAAATATAATATGAAATCAAATATCAAAATGTGGAAAAGGTCTTTCACATTATTGATTTGGTTTTTGATAGGGTCGTTAGACATTCTTACTCCAAGGTCTTTCATATTATTAATCTGGTTTTTGATAGTGTCTATGTTCGTCCAGTATTGTTCACTGTTTCTGATTTCTTCATTTTCCCCATTAGGGAATTGAAATTTACGTCCATTGAAAAGCACACTGTTTTCGGTTGCCCAGTTAAAGACTTTATGTCTCTTTGTACACTTTTGGCTTCATCAACTGATGTGATTTTCATACTCATTCTTGTATCTGCAAAATATAATATGAAAATGTGGCTCACTTTCAGTCAATATCAAATATCAAAATGTGGAAAAGGAGGGATGCAAGTACAGTTCCTTGGGGACAGCTTTTTACTATGGAGGCACTGGATATGGCAAGAATCACAACTATTTCTTGTGATCTACTAATTAAAAAGTACAACAATCTCCCAATTATTCTACTTATTCCCATCTTTCACAGAATATGTGCTATGACACCATGGTCACATGTGTCAAATGTTTCAGCAATGTCTCTGTAAACTACAACAGCATTTTCTTTCTCTTTCTGAGCTTCAATAAACCTATCATAATGGTAAAGCAAATGAGAAAGGCAACATCTTCCTGCCCTGAAACCATGCTGTCTGGGTTATGAAGCTTGTTCACTTCCATAACTCCAGTCAACTTGCCTCTCAGGACTCTTTCAAAGATTTTAATGATGTACGATGTTAATGCTATTGGTCGATAATTTTTTGGGTCTGCTTTGCTTACATCTTTGTGGAGAGGGGCAATATGGGTCAGTTTCAGGCAATCGGAAATGATGCCAGAATCTATGCTTTTCCTCCAGAGGATATTTAGTGCACATGCTAGAGGTATCTTGCAATTCTTAATGAAGACTGAGCTCCATGAGTCCAGGCCTGGGACTCGGTGCTTTGGCATTCTCTCAATAGCCCTCTCAAAATCTTGTGGCAAGAAGGTGATATCTGCTATGTGTACAACTGAGGGCTACTAAGTGGTCTGCCGAGGTTTCCACAGGTTCTACTGATTTCTAACTGAGTTTCACCTACTTTAATCATTCCAACGTTTTCCCTGAGTTTCATAGCCCTCCCTACTATAATCTATTTCTACTGCAGGAGAAAATATAATGCTCCAAATCATACAGTGCCAGTCTAAATCACTTCAGTTAAGTGTAAGTAGTCCACTAGTACCTGTTTCTTTCAAATCCAAAAGTAATTTCTGTGGTGCTCAAAAGTAAAATCTTACCAAATATCACCAAACAAAATTGCCAAACCCCTGAAAAATTATTCATTTAAGAAGTTTCCAAAGGATTACCTTGATTCAATACAAATCTAGATGTTATCAATGAAATAACGGTAAAGCAGTGCTGCACTTTAGCCTGGTGGCATTAGCAGTTTTGAAATATCAAGTAATTTTGTTATGCAAGTGTACCATTCAGAGAAGAGAAAGAGTGACACTGCGATCTGGGTAATTTTAGGCCTCAACATCAGTATCAAATCAGGTGACAGTGATAGAGATTACAAAAAGAGATAGAAAAAATCTGAGTGTCAGTTACTGTATAAGTAGTGAAACACTTGTCAACAATCAATGGAACCTATGAACACTTTACCTAACCTCCACTAGCAGCTGATAGTTATGTGTTAATGTTGTCTGAAAAGCATGTCAATATTATGGTTGCCATTTGCAACCTGTTGTAAGGCATTGTTTACACTTGTGTATAGAGAAAGGGATCCCATCACATACTTGAAATTGTGATGTCATGCGACAAACACTGGTATATTCTTACTACAATGCTGTTTAGACCAGCTGGAAATTATTACAATATGGTAACTTATATTCTAATCACAGCTACATCTGCTGTGTAAATGTTTCATGCTGTAGGGAAGAATGTAATACATTATGTCTAAACAGATGTAAACAACACAACAGCTTGCAAATGGCAATCGTAACAATTTTCAAATGGCAATCGTAACAATTTTCAAACTTAATGAAAAACAAGGTAAACTAGCTGCCAAGGAATGTTTGTAAGACTGTAGTGTGAAAAGTGTTTCATCTCCTCTCACACATCAATGGACCCCCAATTTCCCTGATATTCATAACCCCAACATCATCTCAGCATTGTATTATATCGTATAATGCTCCAGATCACTCTGACTCTTTTGTTCTATTCTTTGTATACTGCCAAAGCAAAATGAAATCACTCAGTATCTACAATTATTTGTGTCTTACGGCTAAAGTACCTGTACTACTTCACCAGCTAACGAAGCAATCTTACAGCACTCTTTTCCCTGAAAAAACTTAACGTGAAAATCATCCTCCCTCCACTTATTAGGTTACCACAAACATTTAGTTTCAATTGCACACAAACTTTACACACCACATTCTGGTAGAAGTATATCTCTAATCACATAATATTTTTTCTTGATTAGTGTAAACACTGCCTTCAGAATATTACTTTCAACTGCCATATCTTCGTCACAGGTAACATGAAAAGTTGTTGTGCCCACGAGACACCTATATTAAAGTACTTGCAAAACTGATCTAACTACAGGTAAGGGACATCAGCTGGGCATGACTAATTTGCTCCAGCAGTACAAAGATGTGATATTTTTCCTCCAATAATTCACGTCGATTGGTCCGTGTGTCCTGCCTGCTGACCGAATCCTACTTCCCTTCCCGCACTCCTCTCTTAATATTACTTATGGCTACTTTTGAACAAGGTCCCAAGCTTCTGAGAGGCTTTGGGTCTCAAGAATATTTCTAGAGGAGACATCCTTGCTGTATCTGATGGAAGAAAGATAAGCGAAGATGGCGATGAAAACCATGTTGTCCAGTTGGTGTCAGAAAAATTGATGTCTGAATAAGTGGTACCGTGTTTTTCACTGTCTTACCTTTCATTGAGCTGGTCTTCCGTGCCTGGCAAAGGGTGAATGACACAGTGTAGCGATGTCATCTTGTCCGCATGAAATACTCCAGAAAAGATTTAAAAGGAACAGAAAACACAATCAAACCATGAGTGTGAGTGGCAGTAGATGTGTTAACTACCAGCCGCCATGTTGTGCCTACCCAGGACCCCCCCATGCTTTCTCAGGACAAGTCTTTGCCATGAGCCCCAGCCTCACACCTGCACTTTTATCTAAGTAACCTTAAATAAACTTATCTTCTTTGAACTTTGATTTGTTTTTGTATGAAAAACACAAGCACTGAAGCGAGGAAACAATAAGCATCATTAAATAGTTATAGATGTCACTACGAGAGTAATTACTTAAACAAGTTTATGAACTTTTTATGTACTTAATACAAGACTTAAGAGAAGAAAAGTAAATTGTCGTCGTAAACCTGTAATTCTTGTACTTCATGATCTAATGTTCATGGTGTACAAAAATTAACGCATAACTTTTTGAACAAAAATGCGTATTAAACATTAGATACACCATAGATAACTTCGGGCAAGTGTAAAGCATGATACACAATAGCGCTTATCCACATGAAACTAAATCACGATACATGGACCATGAGAGAGCTCAGATTATCCTAGGATAACATAAGGAAGTATCACATGATTGCATAAGCTTATTCAGCTTATCTTCATGAATTACATTAGAATTATGCATCTCGTCGTAAAAAAGTTACTAAACTAAATGACTCACCAAACCCATGAATTCATTAAAGCAGAATATCTAGTGGAATATCTCCCATATATATATATATATATATATATATATATATATATATATATATATATATTTATTTATTTATTTTTTTAT
>JAYMFT010043432.1:0-15522 GCA_038088735.1 Panulirus argus | reverse complement strand
TATATATATATATATACTAATATGCCCTGTCTCACACCTACATATATCCTAAAGCTTTCACTCAGCTCTCCAACCACTCTTACACATGCATTTGCTCCTCATGAGAAGGTTTTTACACTGCCCAACAGTTGGGCCCCTATGCCATATATCATTAACACATCCCACAAAGCATTCTATTTGACTTTGTCATAAGCTTTCTCCAGATCCATAAAAGCTACATATAACTTAACTTGCTAAATACTTTTCCACAATCATCTTTATTAAAAAAAATCTGATCCACACATCCCCTACCTTTCCTAAAACCATCTTGCTCTTCACTTATTCTGCATTCAATCACTTCCATCACTCTATCAATTAATATCCTTGCATACACTTTTCCTGGTATACTTAACACCTTCTTCTTTGAATAAAAGAACAATAATAGCTTTCACCCAATCCTCAGGCACAACCTTCCGTTTCCATGCTAAATTTACATATAAGATGCATCCACTCTATCACACTTTCTCCTCCATACTTCAGCATTTCAGACATAATCCCATCCACTCCAGGTGCTTTTCCTACCTTCAGCCTCATTATTGCCTTTCTTACCTCCCTTTTTTCTATAGGCCCCTGCACTTGTATCCTCTTCCTACCCTCCTCCATACCTATGCATGTAACAACTGCTGCCTTCCCTTAACATAAATTCATCAGTTCTTCAAAATACTCTTTCCATCTTCCTTTCACTTCATGCTTTTGATTCAGCAACTACCCTTCCACTCTTATATCCACCTCTTTCCTTTTTCATCTACTTCTAGTATAGTTTCTTTTTATCCCAAGACTTTCCACTTAACTTTCTTACAATATCTTCTTGTACTCTTTTTTTTGCTTTCTTCTATCAGCTTCTTAACAGTCCGCTTACATATTTTGTATTCTTCCCTCCACCTTTGCTGAACTTCCAATGGTACATTCCTACTGAGCAATCTACCATACGCCTTCTTCTCTTCCACAGCATTTCTGATCTCTTCTGCCCACCATGCACTGCCCTTTTTATTCCTGTATCTCACTACCATGCATCCAACTACTGATTCTTCAGCCTTTACAAGTATTTCTCTAAACATTTTAAACACCTCATTCACACATGACTGCATTCCTACATTTACTGGACTTCCATCTAAGCTTTCAGCTACTTTCCTTTCATACTCCTACTTGTATTTACCTGATTCATCTTCTCACTTGCCAACACTTCTGCCTCTCCATTACTCCTTACACCATACCTTCACCTCTCCTTAGTCCTTATCCTCACAAGCACCATGAAATGGTCAGTCTCCAAAGAATGCTCTTACAACTCTAGCATCTAGCATAGCCTTTCTCAATCTTTTGTCCAGTGCCACATACTGAATCAAAGCCTTTTACTCTTCTATTCCACCAGTCCTCATCCATGTATATCTGTGGATCATATTGTGCTGAAAGGTGTCTGAAAGGAATAAACCCCTCTCAGCACAAATATCCACAAGATAGATTCCATTCTTATTTACTCCAGGCACTTCCCATTTACCAACTATTTCACCAATTTCATTACATCAGACTTTCACGTTCATATCATCCAACAGAACCATGTTTCTCTAATTCTCAAAACCGTTTACACAATCATTAAAGTTTCTCCAGAAAAGTTTTATTTCATCCTTACCTCATACAGTCTTCATATTCACATACCCATGCATATTTCACAATCTCAATCTTCCTTTCATCCACACTATTCTTGATCCATTCCATCCATGCTCTGTAATACCCTCCCATACTCTTGGTGATAGCAAAATTGCACATCATTCTTTTCCTCTTCCCCGATAATTTTCACTCATTCCTGCTGATACCAAACCTCCTTCCAAGCCCTCCCATAACTTGCATTCATTATTTCCATTTTCACTCAACACACCTTCCCAAGGATATGGGTTTCCCCAATCCCTACCACATCCACGCTAAAACTTTTAAACCCTTCCACAATCTCCCTCCTTTTATTCTCACCAGTCATCCCATTCATATTCAGCACCATCACCCTCAAATGCTCATTTCTTTTAACCCTTGGCATAACTCGATGACTCCAGTGCAACTTCTTAGTCTTTTGTGCCTCATCCTTGACAGGTCACAGGCAGAGTGCAACTCTAGGGTAGTGTTTCCAGAGGTAGCGA
This sequence comes from Panulirus argus, assembly GCA_038088735.1. Classification (NCBI taxonomy): domain Eukaryota; kingdom Metazoa; phylum Arthropoda; class Malacostraca; order Decapoda; family Palinuridae; genus Panulirus; species Panulirus argus. The sequence continues at coordinate 13,357 of JAYMFT010043432.1, read as the reverse complement.
GGCTCCAAAATTGTCAAAAACTAAAAGTAACAGTACACCTCAGGTGCCTGTCCAAATCTAAAAGTATTGCCCTAATGTAATATGGCAATGCCTCCCTCTTCAGTTCCACCCCTAAAGGGTGTATTAAAGAGGTCACCACAAGAAGGCGGGGTGAGACTTGGCTACTCCAGTGAAACTAGTGTATGCCCTTAAGGTGCTGAAACTCGATACTTTTCCCAATTTTAAGCTTCTTTACTTTCCACAGTAGCAGCACCTCCTACCTCACTGGTTACTATACTGCCACTGCACAGTTGAAATAGATCTACTACCATATATATATAGCTGAGTATTTCCGTTTATGCTTTCTTTAATTATCTTTTTTGCATCATGCTAATGTACAGTATTGTGCATAATAATCTAATTTCTCATGACTAACTGTAGACGAAAAATTTACTGTGGTAATAAAACAAACAACTTCTCCAAGAATGTGCAAAATTTCAGCTGCATCAAAGTTAATCATAAATCTGATTACTCAGAACAGACTTTAAATGTTTCTGTGGCAATGTCTATGAATTCCAGAAGGCTTAATAAAAAAAAGGCTGAAGAAGATAATTTGGTGCAAATAGTACAATGATATATATATATATATATATATATATATATATATATATATATATCATCTTGCCAAATAAGGAAAGCCAAGCATGATTAAAAATATTATGTATATACAAATGAGTGGCGCTCGTGGACTCTGTCTAAAACTGGCAACACCACAAGGGAGAAGTCACCTTTGACAAGGATACAATCATTCTCACTCTAGAGGAGCCCAAACTATCCTGCTCCCATGAGAAGCATATCCTTGAATTTTTCTTTTCAAAGAAGAACACAACTTATGCAGCAAAAATTTACACCACTGATTCTTTTGGAAAACATAACCAAATTCAAGTATGTATTCCATCACAAATGCTCTCTCTTGGCACATTTTAAACCTAAAATTCAAAACAGTCTTATAAGCACACCATATGAAACCTCTATGCCTCACAGAAATGAAAAAAAAAAAAAGCCAAGCAGTGCTGGGAATTATTACATAAAGCCTGCACTCTTACCTTACCATCAGCATAAATCTTTGCAGCACAATAAATGTGGAAGAAAAAGCCTAGTTGTTAGTTGAGTTAGTTTCAGCAAGTGTTTTTCTCATTTTGTTGCACTAATAGTCAGTATATTTACAAATTTCTTTGCCTTGATTCTTCATGTCAAAGCATTTCTGCATGGTTTGGGTCACAACATGACAAAAGGTTTCACATATCCCACTGTCATATTATTCTACTTACACTAGCCATATTTGAGATAAGGTTTGAAAGCTTTTCATTGAAAAATTATATAACTGGTTCATCTTCATCATCACTCACATCCATGATTTCTGTCTTCCCTCAAACAAATACTAAAGTATGACAAGACATACTTTCTTCTTGAGATAACATATGTTCACAATATCTTGCTATAATGATCTCTGCAGCTTAAAACACATGTTAAGTTACTAAATTATTATATCTAACTTTGCCCTTCACATGGTGCATATTTAATGTCAAATGGATGATGAACTTTACCATTTCCTATAATATCATATCCAAAGAAGCTTTCTGTATTATCCCAGCAACCTATAAATATTTGGTCAAAGCCTTCTGTCAGTGCACTTGACCTATTCCCACATATCATTGCCTATAATAGCGTATATGGGAAAAGTTTTATGTCAATGGGGCATTTGTTTTTATCTTTGGCTTATTCCAAGTGTACACAACTCTCTTGCTCATGAAATTCTTCTGAACATCCCTCCATACATTGCTCAACTTACAATTAAGTCCTCTTATTCTGAATTATTTTCCTACTTCAAAGAACTTTCATGTTACTGTTTTATGTTGTAATGGCCTCCTAAGAACTGAAATGAGGTTATCAAGTCTACCTTTGTGCCTCTTTCTTTGGAGGTGGGTAGGTCAAGTGCTTCCCTCCTCTCTTTATAGCGTCTGTAACCCAGTGCTAGTACTAAAGTCACCGTTCGCTGGATTAGCCCAAAAGCTACATCCTTCTTCCATAGTTAAGGTGGCTGATTGGTTCATATACACTGTTTGTGTCACTATCCATTCATAAATGTACCTGTTTTCTGTAAAATAATGCTAAAAACTGGGAACATAAGAATTTAAAAGGTTTTCAGGCATTTGCATTTTAGAGAGGATGTTAAAATTGTTAAACATGTATCACAAACAGTCGAAGTCAAGGACATCATTTTCAAATGAAGCCTATTTATCATTTCTTTGTTTTGTAGCAAATATAAAAGTGCTAATGCCTCAAAATCATTAAAATTTTTGTTCCCAATTTTTAACATCATTATACAGAACAGGTCTGATTATAAACTGTGAACACTCTTAATGTGAATAAACTTATAGCGACATGAACATTTTATATGAACCAATCAGATACCTTAGCTATGGAAGAGAGGCATGGCTTCAGGGCCAACTTAGCATACTGTGATTATAGTCTTTTTCTATCTCACCAGCTCCATGAATACTCAGTAAGAAGACCAGATTGTTGCAACATATTTTAGCTTATATCAAAGATAACTAATGTATTTCTCCCAACAACAACTCACAGTTCTTGCACTTGAGGGCAATTTTGACTCAAGAAATTAAAGAAATATTGTTTGCCTCCCTCACAATGTTTCTTTCATAACATTCTAAAGACAAGTTTAACAAGAGGTCAACCCCTAGATCACTTCATTTTATGACTTGAACTGTTTCTCCCTTATGGTACTTGCAGTCACATCTATGTGCTCCCTTTCCCAACTTGATAATTTTGCAACTCCCAGAGTCAAAGTTCAATGGCCATTTGGCCGGCCATTGTTGCATATAGTCCAGGTACCTGTGCATTATTTTGTATTCAATACTTTACACTTTTTTTCAAAATTCTGGCATCCTCAATAAACAATGAGGTATGATTCTGCCTAATTTGGCAAATTATTTCAAGAGATTAGTAATACTGTGAGGTGGTTTGGGCATGTTGAAAGAATGCAAGATGGGAGTTTACAAGGATAGTGTATGATTTTATGATTAAAGAGGTCAGTGTGAGAGGAAAACCACTTCTGACATGGGGAAATTGAGTGGAAGGGTACTGGAGGGAGAGAAATGGGGGAAAATGCACAGGAATGGCATATATGAGGGAGGCATGTTCGGAGAGAAATAAGTGGAGATTCTTTTGTCGTGGCCACACCCTTGATGGGAGTTCCCAGAAGGAATGGGCATGAGAGGTACTGATGGAGAGAGAGAGAGAGAGAGAGAGAGAGAGAAATACTAGTGACCATGCATTGAGCTCTGAGGTACCTTATCTGACACCCTGACTTATCTTGAGAGATCTTCCCTGATGTGTGTCCTTTGTTCCATCTCAGTCAGATACCTACTAATTCATTTATGTGGCCTTCTTAAACCAGCTTGAACATATAGCTTAATCATTCTGGTAACTCATGGAGAAACAATCCAACCATCCTTCTCTTTTTCCTACTATGTTGCTTACTCTTTTAAAGAAATCCAACAGATTCATGAAGCAAGGTCTTTTGTTTCTGATTCTGTGTTTTCTCTCACTTAAGCTGTTTGTGCTGGTCAAAAAATCCTTTGTCTGCCTCCTATTTATTCTTTTTAGTATCTTACAAGTCATATCTATTAGCAATAGTGGTCTGTAGTTCAGAGCTCCTTCCCTGTTATATTTTTTTGCCTACTGGCACCACATTAGCTTTCCTTCATTCTTTTGGAACAATGCTGTCAGTGAAGATCTTAAACAACATCAACACTGTTTTGATAAAGTTGCTGAACACTAAACACTAAGGGTGAGATGCCATCTGGTCCATGAGCTTTATGTGGGCCTAGCTCCTCCATGAGCCTCTTCACTTCCAGAAGATTTACCTCAATATTTTCACTAAAAAAAGAAAACAAATTATTGGAAGCAATGCATAAGGATAGAATGAACTCCTGCGGCAAGAAGTTAGTTAAGATTCTTCAAATGCTAATAGTACTAAATAAGAAATACTAACCTTCCCTCCTGTGAGGCCTTTGCAGGACCAGTAGAACTCTTCAATGTATGAAGTGAAATCATGCCACTCTGGAACAACTAATTGATGTCGAAGGGCCCGTGAGATCAACACAATATTGTCCTGAATCACGCTGAAGAGAAAATTATCTTTTCAGAAATAAAATGTGTTGGAAAATGTACATAAGAGAAAAGTATTTCAATTTCCAACAGGATGCTAAACACAAATACTATATAGGCAATGTCCTAAATATTTCAACGATGAAAGAGTCATTTCGTAAATTTATAATGGTATACATTTTGTTTCCTATATCAAATGGCAGGAACATATGCTGTGATTCTAAATGGGTGAAACTGTTGTGCACTGAGATGACAACGGAAAGAATCTTGTTATGTCTATGGAAAAGGATGCATTATTTTGCTAATGAAAGCAAATGGCAAACATATATTGAATCATACTGAGAAAAAATTTTCATCAGATATGAAAAATATTGATAAGTGTAGGAAAAGGAAAGACTTGAAATCTTCTAAAGGATAATGAACAGTGATGTCATACAAGTAATGTACTATTTATCTCAATAGTGCAGGAATAGTTTTGTAAATCTATATAGGTAGAACTTTTGGTTTCTTAAAAAAAGGTCAGGAACAATTGTTGTAATGCTGAAAGGGTAAAACTGTTGAGTATTATGATAACAAAAGAAATTTGTTATCATAATAAGGCTGTCTTATTTTGCTTACACAAGCAGATGGTAGACACAATATCTGTTAAATATAAGATAATTATCAGCAATAATACAAAATAATTATGAGAGAATATGTTACCATTTATTAGAAATATTAATAAGGTTATGAATGCCAAGTAGAACTAGAAAAAAGTAAACAAAAAGTGGAAATGAATAAGAAAAATATTCTCAGTCTAATAAAAGAAAAATTTTAGAAAGACTCAAATTCATTCAGACATGAAGGTATATCACATTAAGAAAGCAACACAATCATAGAACATTATGAGAGAATTCATGAAGAAATAATTTCCAATTAATGTTATGTATGGAATATGACACAATTATCTTTTCAAAGGGGACCAGACAGCATAGTTATTACTTATAAACCAATTTCAAAGAAAACAACATGGCAAGTGTTCAAGAATGTTTCCATAAAGAATTTCATGAGCAACAAAAACTTTCCTAGTTATTAAAAATTCTAAAGAAAAACTAACAAAAATCTAATGTACAAAACCAAAACACTTCAGGTCTATTCCCTTTATATTTTTTTAATGCTTGTTTGCTGTTTCCTGCCTTAGTGAGGTAACATCAGAAACAAATTTGCTCACATCCACCCTCTAGCTGTCATGTAATATGCACCAAAACCACAATGAACCATCCACAACCAAGCCCCATAGACCATTTTGTAGTTTCCCCTGACCACTTCATATACCCTAGTGTAGGCCACTAAAAGCACTTTGCCTCCTCAGCTAGATTAAGGTTTAGTGGGGCCATAGGCCCAAGCAGTATTTGGAGCCTTCTCTTTTTCTCAAAATCATATAAATTTGTAATCAATATGACAAAAATCCTTATTATATTGAATGCTGCAAATGACTGCCTATATATTGCTAATTTTACAGGCCATAATTGTTAAACCTGTATACCCAGAACCCTATCCCTGGGCGTGGGTGGCTTATGTATTTACCTGGTACTCCAATCCATTCTATCCTATACATGCCTCTAACCCTTTTGAATGTTTCTGTAGCCAAATTTTGGAGCACAAGATATGAGACAAAATGTAATACTTACTGACTGTTGTAAGGGGAAATTTGGTAATACGGTAATGTAATGATGGAGATGAGGGTAGCAAAGCACAAACTATGTAATTTTCCTTAATAATCAGCCAGACCTAAACATATGACCATATGCTGGTTAGAGAAGCATTTCCCCTAAATAATTTAACGGATGGCTTTTATACCATAGTAACTATGTTCTACAAATGTTTTACAAAGACATTGAAGTGTTGGGGGTTTCAGTGAGCACCAGTACCTTAACAGGAGCTGGATTTTGGGGAATACCAGATTTTTGATCACCAGATTTGAAAAATCAGAGTGCAATACTGATAGTCCATTGCTAGGGATATTTTTGTGGCAATGACTGTGGTAGTTTGACTATGTAAGGAATGAATATGTAAGAATGAGGTGTAGGAGTAAGCACAATCTGACAGAGAGAGATGACCATGGTATACTAAAAAATTTGGGAAAAAAAAAAAGCCTTAATAGGAGGATCTGCATGTCATTAGTAGAGGGAGGAAGGGGAAGACATGAAGCAGATGGAAGGATGGAGTGAAAGAGGCTTTGCAAGGTACTGGAAACTGAGCATTCTGGAGTATAAAAGGTTTGCATGTGGTTGAATCAACTGGGTTCATGTGGGATACTGTAGCAATGTGATGTCAGCAGCATGAAGTAAGCCATGTGAAGAAGTCAAGGTATACCATATAATAGTCTCTGAAGCTTGGCTGTGGTTGGTGGGCTCTGGTTTCAGAGCATTATACATGACAGGTAGAGAGCATATTTGTGCAAATTAGAATTTTATTTTTTTGTTCCTAGTGCAACCTCGCTAAGATGAAAGAAGCAATTGTGTACAAACAGTTACACTCTCTAGTCATTCAGGTGCCTCTTGAGAGATATGTATATAGATTATTCTACATGACATGCACAAATATAGAGAAACAAATGCAAGGAGTGGTGAGTTATGTATGCAAACCCTACTTCCTCACTATTTCCAAGAGCACACATATATCTTTTCCCAAAGTCACAAGGATTGGCTTGATTGAATTACAGACATTTTCACATACATAGCTACAATGATCTTGATTCATATATGAATATACTGCCACTCCATGTAAGTGCAACATGATGAGAAAAATATGCTCTGCACTAATAGCTACTCTAATAGCTACTCTGCAGGTAGTAGGACAGCACTCAACAGTAAACATTTAAATTGCCTTCTTAGAATTTCTGGATAGAAATGCCAACTGACAGGCACTTCCATGAGACATGTCTGTGGACCAAAATATACACATATTTTAAGATAGTTCTAAAAAAACTTACTCAATCAACCTGTATGGTCCCCTTATTTACAACTACAGAAATGCTGCATACTTACAGCCATAAAAAGTTCTACAGTAAATAATTCTAATAAATAAAACATTAATTTTAAGAACACTGTGGAACTGATTCATGGAAATATTGAATTTCTCTCAGTAGTTCAATTTAATTTGTTTAGTGTCTACTTTGTGTTCCTTAACAATAAACATTTCTCAATATTTCAGAGAAAAATGTATATATGAATATCAAAATCTATTTTGGCTGATACTAAGCAAAACATTACAAAAGCTAGTCAAGCGTTTTGTTAGATGCACATCACAATGAAATAAGCAAACAATTAATAACTGCGCTCAGACACTGTATCATTACCTCAGTAAAGGCAAAAAACATAGCAAAGATGATTCACAACTTTCAGCCCAGATGCCTCTTATTTTCAATATTCTATATATTGTATATATTACAAACTAGAACGGAAAGTGGATGGCATTCAAGTGCTATTCACCCCACTTACCACTTAAACAGTGGTAATCATTATATGAGTGCTAAGTTTTCCACTCTTTTTTTAACAAACTTCCAATACGGTAACATATATATGGCTGCTATGTGTCTCCTGGTCACTATAGGTGCTTAATCCTGAGATTACTACTCTCTGAAAGTAATTCTGAATTCTGAGAGTATATATACACGTAATTTAGTGTAAATATATCTATATGTATATATGGGTACAAGGGATCCTCATAGAATGATAGGGTTAAGTTCCCAGTGATATGTCATTATAGCAGAATGTCAGTGTATGTTCCAGACTAAAAAATTTCCTCAATATAATGTTGGCTTACTATCAATATACCACAATTTATCATAACATATATTTAGACTCATTGATTCAAGAACTGTTGCCATTTCATTGGTAAATCTGACAATATCTAATAATGCTTAATGAGAATGATGGTGATGAGGGATTGAGGTAGGTGGTGGTAGCAAAGTGGGATGGGGTGAAATGAACAGTATGTCAAATCTTCCAAAGTTTATCCATTTCTGTATGTGATATCTATGTTTGTTAATGTACCTGGTCATTATATTACCTATTTCAATGTTTAAATTAGGTAAATCTCACTTATATGAAGCATTAAGAATACAAAAACTTGAGTGTTCATCAAGGTAATTATCAATAGCTGGAATATGATAAGTACCACATGTTATTTTGCTTTGATATCATTCTCAAAGGCATCATAACTGAAAAATCTTACAACATACTTTAAGTTTTATGTAAAAAAAGACAATAAAAAAAATATGAATTTTCTTCATATCTGTTGCTACTGCAAAAACTTCATGTTGTTCTACAAATTTCTACCCTAATTCTCATATGTTGCCATCGTCAAATGTGAGCTGTCATTCTGTAGGGACCCCCTGTACAGGTATGTCACTGTGAAGCTCCTGCAGCATTCAGGCAGCTGGACAAGTCAGCAGGTTGGAACCATGGGTCATAAAGTGTTGTGATGTTGTGTGTGCCTATGTGAATAGATGAAAGGAAACTTAGTAATAAATGCACAAATTTTTGTTGTAGATGTTACATAATGGGTGTGAGAGGTCTTGGGATAAGCTGAAATTGTGTTTGTAGTGTTGCAGGGATGGATGATGTCCAGAGCAGGAAAGTGTGAATCATGTTTGTCTGGTGAGTGTTGCTTCTGATGGGTATATGTCTTGTTGGGTGGAGTTTGAGATGGGAGGGCAGTTGTTTAGTCCTTGATGGGCTGTTTCAGAGTGTATGTATTTTGTCAGTCATATAATTGTTGGTAGTGGGGAATATGTTAGTTAAGGTTGCATAAGAGTAAGGAAGGGGTAAGCTTTTTATATATACTTAGGGGTTGGCAGTTAGCTACGAAGTGGTCTGGATGGGAGGGGTCTAGTGCTATTGAACAGAAATGAGTGCTATGCATGGTGCCATAGGACTGCATTGGGAGGATCTCATTTCATTGTGTAGGTGCTGAGTGTTTGTGGTTGATATGCATTTGGTAATTGTTTTGGGAGCACTATTTTGTGTCATTTACAGTGCTGTTATATGTGCTTTTGAGAAGGTGGAAGATCAAGCAGGTGAGGCATAGTTTTGAAAGGAGCACATGAATTGTTTACAGAGGATGTTAACGGATTCTTTTACTTGTCCAAATCTGGTGCTAGTTAGTGTTCTAAGGGCATCTAGTTTGTGTGTTGCTTTTGTGTTGATGATTTTGGAGTGGGGAATGAATATGTTTGTATGACGTATGTGATGCCTAGAATGGTTGGCGATTTGTTCAGTGGGTGTAAGCTGGATCTGTGTCTGTCTGGAGTAAAAAGGGTGACTGAAGACTTCTGTGGAGATACAGACATTTTGTTCTGAGTGAGCCACAGTCCCATTGGTGTAAAGCAGCATTACATTTTTCTTACCATTACTGCAGTGTCAGGGTGTTGTAATGTGACAGTAAGGTCATCTGCATATGAAAGTTCCTTCAAGCTGTGGTTCACGTTCACAAGAGGTAATGTAAGGTCATGCAGGAAGAGACTGAAGAGGAATGGAAAAAGAACTGCACTTGGGGAAACTCCACTAAAGAGTTTAAGTGTTTCAAAGGTGAAGCCACTGCAAGTGAATCTGCCATGGCAGCTATATATCTATCTATCTATATCTCTGACATCTGTCCCCAACTGGTAATCCATCAAGGGGATGGCCATGGCAATAGAGTCTCCATAACTAGTGAACTCCAATGCCACTGCTAAGCTTTTAGTGTTTCAACCTCAACAGGCCACTGGCAGAGGGCAACTCTAATGCAGTGTTTGCAGAGGCTCCTACCCAATGTTCCTACTGACTTCTTCTGCCTAATGCCCCTGCCTAATGTTCCTACCTACTACTTCTACCTAATGTTTTTGCCATGGCAGCCCTGCTGTGAAACTGGCCAACCACTTTTTACCTCTGTTGCGGTGGGTGATGTCAAGTATCTTGTTTGAGAATATGTTGGGACAGCGCAAAATATATGTCTATCCTGCCCCTGGTGTTGTGTGTAAGGGGGACTGTGGCTGGTTTAAGCTTAACCTTCTAGGATATATTAAGCAAATCAGTGAGTAGTATGGTGGTGGAGAGGTTGGGTTTGAAGCCATGTTGTGTAGGTGTGAGTGGGAAGTCTTGTTCGATCTTGTTGTAGATAAGTTTTTCACCGAGTTTGGATATTGATGACAGATGTGAAATAGGGAAGTAGGAGGAAGGGAGATGGGTGGTTTGGAGGGTTTTAGGATCAGTACTGTATGGGCAAATTTCCATGTTAGAGATTTAGTTGTATATACCATCAGTACAGAGCTAGCTTAATATTAATGGACTCCATCTGTCTGAGGTGTCATGAATGATGAAAAGTCCCCTGTCAAGAGCAAAGACTCATCAAAGAACTTCCCACTTCAAAGGAGACCAACATTTTCCTGCTACTGGAAGAAGGACAGCCTTACAGCTGCAGGAATTCTTGGAATAAGACCATTTAAAGACAAGGGTTCTGGGGCAATTATGAATATATAAATAAAAAGCACAAGCTTTGGTGCATTACACTGGAATGATACCCTCACTGACAGAAAATCCATCAGCTTCATCAGTGGTATGTCTAAGGGTCTGCAAACTCCTAGTACCACTAGCAATGGTGAGGCGCCATCTGTTTCATTAATTTTGTGTGGAATTAACTTGGACTGAAGACGGATAATACTGTTGCACAGAAGTACCAAGCATGTTCAGATGGGACTGTATCAAATGTATATTTGTATCACTGAGCAGGTGGTGAAAATATGTTGAATATATGTGGTTGCTAAGCAATCAACAATTGTTCTAAGTGTTCTGCTAAGAGCAATTTGTAATTTCTTATGTTTACTTTTGTGTGATAACTGTTTGTGTGTTATGGGGAGAAGAGTTTACACTTGTGTTGCCTCATCTCTTAACCTTTATATGTACCTTGTCTTCACTTCTTGCGTATACATACACACATCCAAGCCTAATCAAGGTACCTATTCACTGAAAAGCCCCAGGGAAAAGATGAACAGTTGTGCTGGTGTTAGTCCAACTGCCACACCCATGATTCAAACCTAGATAGGCCCGTGTGAATAATGTTCAGCGATACACCCACAACACTAAGAAAAACTGTACACTGTGTGTGTGTGTGTGTGTGTGTGTGTGTGTGTGTGTGTGTGTGTGTGTGTGTGTGTGTGTAAGATTACTATTTATAATTACTCCTTGTGTGTTACAAGGAGAGAGTCTATATGTTGCTATGTTCATAAACCAAAATAATATATCTGCACCTGAATGTCTCATCTTGCATATATCTCAAAAGTCACATACTGTATGAGTAATAGGAAGAAAATATATGTACTATTTAGCATCAAATATAGAGTAGAGCTTCAAGTTGATTTAATCTTTACTACAAAATCCTGTCTTTAATATCTGAATAAATTCAACTGCAGACTGGCTAAAAGCTGAACTTGAAATGAAATAAAAACACTGCACTTGGTTTTAAATAAGGCATTTATCTGTATAGAAAGTGTCATTGTTAAATGTATATGCAAAGTTTGCAATACAAGCATCTAAAATGAGCTGCTATTTTCAGGAGTTATCAGTTACATTTTAGCCATAAACCTTCATAACCAAAGAATGTATCTAATCTTATTTAATATATTAGTGGTAACTTAAAGCAAGAAGCATAAAGAAAGCATATAAGAAGAGAGCATAAGGTAAAGGCAACAAGCATTACAGCAGTTAGTGGTGGTAGCGTACTTTTTGAAAAGCCTGTAACATTCCAATGGAAAGTGCAATCTCCACTAAAAATCTTTTGGATATATGTTGTACATATATAATGAGCTAGATTATTACAAGGATCTGGTATAGTTACCAGCATTTGTAGCTATTAATACTGATGCAGAATATTACCTCCATAAGCAAGTGGAAAATCAAAGTTTATTTACAATCAAACATATTCTACACTTCAGAAACAAATCTAGTAGATAATCCCTTGTTTTTCTAATGTGTGTATTGCTTTACTTAAGATTCATGCAAATGTATATGAAAACAAGCAATATTTCAGCCATAGTAAAATCCCTGTGACAAGTACGCAAGCTATGCATACTTCTTGAACTGCTGTCTGTTGAGCCATCTTGATGTAGGTGATGTGACTGGATGGATACGGCGAGGTGATTCATTCACTGGTGGGCTCTGGGAGCGTGACCGCTGATCCCTGCCCATTACAATATAACTCAACAACAGAGCACCACTGTAGGCACCCCCAGCATTTACACACTATGGCAACCATGCTTTCCATAAGGCAGGTACTTCATGGCTGCACACAGTTTCTGGTTGTCACCACTTTAACACTGCCATGATGGGAATTACAGAAGTTGACAGCTGCCTTGTGTAGTGATGCACTGAAAACTAACGTGATATTTTCAAACTGAAAACCAATTAGTGCTACTAGCAACATCTGTTACCCAGTGTCTTCCAATGCCATTACAATTTTTTGTACATTTTCAAAATCATAAATTCTGTTAAACAAAAGCAATTAAAAACAAACAGTTAAGTCAATAAAATCAAGTTATTAGTGATATTCTACATTAAAAAACATGAAAAAATGATGAAGATCAAGAGAGGCTTGCAGTGTTCTCTAATTCTGATGGGAATCTGATATCTATTCAACCAATGAATATCTTCCAAAGATCATTAATAAGAGTGACTTTCACATGAAAAATTATGAAAATAACTGTTTTTAACTCTAAAGATGAGAAAGGAGGACATCCTTGTTAATTTCAGTCATCCCATAAAAAGTTTTTATGGTCATAATCTTACCATTAGTAACTCTTACTATGGTCTACCAACTTCATTATATACCACTTCAAACCTCTAGCATTCAAAGGATCAAAATTCATGGAGCAAATTAAATAGAAGAATATACAAAATATAATATTCAAAATATGTAGAATATAAAAAAATATTTATCTAATCAAATACAAAGCAAGTTAATATACAAATGTTCTGACTAGCTACCAAAATATCCAATTCATAAGCATGAAGAAACATAAAACCACTTTATTCTTAAAGGTAACTCATGACAGAACACTTATTGTTACCCCAAAAAAAATTCACAAGTTAGCAGTCATGCACTAATATATATATATATATATATATATATATATATATATATATATATATATATATATATATATATATAT
>JAYMFT010043431.1:0-30111 GCA_038088735.1 Panulirus argus | reverse complement strand
GGTGCTACCTCACTAACGCGGGAAGCAGCGATCAGGTATAATAAATAATAATATATATATATATATAATATATATATATATATATATATATATATATATATATATATATATATAGCACCATATATATATATATATATATATATATATATATCATAGCTGAAGTGGATAGAATTGCAGATGAATTCCTCAATAAAGGGAGTAAGAGCGCTGTTGGTTCGTCAGTCAGAATTTCCGGAGTATGTATGGCTTTTGGTGTTTACTGACTGGTGGAATGCCAGTAAAGCACCATTATATGTGTATCGTTGGATTTATTGGTTGTTAACTGGTAAAGGTTATGAGGTTTTGGGAAGCAGAAGAACATTGGAGGAGTTTGTTGAAGGGTTCCTGGGAGTGTGGTGATGAGAAGGGTTGTTGGGAGTGTGGTGAGGAAGAGAATGAGAGCATATAGAAGAGAAGGAGAAGGGTAGCAGCTGCTGGGGTCAAGCGTGGTGTGTCACTGTTGACCAAGTAACATGTGTAAGATAATGGTTGGGTGTTTAGCGGGGATTTTGGCCTATCAACTGCCAGGGTCAATAGGTCAGGAACATCATTACAATCATCACGCAAATAGTCTTTAACTCCTTCAGGTGTTAATGATCATTCTAATACGACATACACTATATATACATGGCCCTAGACCCTTTCATTGGTATATCATTGATAATATCATAAAACTGGTGATGTAGAAAAACAAGAATTGCAGTTGGTTTTGTCTATGATATGGATATTTTGGCTCATATAAACTATAAATATCTTAAGAATCAATATAGTTTATCATTTATGGATAGAAATAATACAAGATAGATTTCAAAGATTGTTCATATCGAAATTACAAATACAGTTCTGTAAGTCTTCAGTATTATGAAGTTAGTAGCGGTTTCATTTAAGACCAGTATGTTTCCTGTGTACCATATAGTAAACTAAAACTGAAAAGAACTGATAACATTGCACAATCTAAATACAAGTAGATAATGACAAGAGAAATGACGATAAATAATGTGAATTTAACACTTCTAATTGTTTGCGTTTCCCCACCATTAGCTATACCACAATACATGATCATTGCATTAGCAACTCATGGGTGGCCCATTTTGATGACTATTTCTTTCCTTACACCTCAGAGCTTTGGAACTCTATACCCTCTCATGTCTTTTGTAATAACTATGACCTGGCACTTTTCAAATGACAGATTTAACACTTCCTCAGAAGTGCACAAATACTTTTCCTCATCTTCTTTCTCCCTTTCATTTAGCTTTTAATATTTTAATTAAGGCTTGGCCTTGATGTGAACGTTTGTCAGTGACTGAAACCTCCGACAAAAAAAATTTAGCAAAACCTTTGAAAACCTCACCTGCTTTGTTTTCAACAGTACTTGATAAATGTGTGATTTCTCTGGTGTTCTTCATCCATTAGCTGTGGCTATGTGCACTCACAGGAAGATTTCATCATTATCATCTGAAAGTTCAGGAACCTACAGGCTTTTTTTTTATGTTGAGGGCTCCAGTCACGAACAAAATTCCACAACAAGGCCAGACCCTAATTGAAAAATAGAGAGAATTAAGAAACAGCAAAAAGGCAGGGAATGTATTTACAAATTTTTGAGAAAGAGAAAGACCTGTCTCTTGAAATGAGCCAGGCCATAGTTATTGGGAAAGATATGAGAAGGTAGAGAGTTCCAAAGCTTCGACGTGTTGGGAAAGAAGCAGTTATTAAAACGGCATACCCTTGAGCTGCCGATAACCACACAATAATCATGTGATGCAAAATCACTTGATTGTAACACAAAAAATTATAAATAAACTTAAATAGAAAGTTATATCTTCGGTTTTTGATGAGTATACTTAACAGGATTGTCTTGAACCCATGCAGTTCATCATGTAGGTGTCACAGATGATAACAGCCCGAGTATGTTTGCACTAAAATATCAAATATCAGGGAAATATCAGCCTCTTAGGTAAATCGGTGAGATTTTCATTTGCCCTCTTGAATTCTAGGAGTGTTTCTTGTACTTTGTCATTAGTTAACCCTAAACTTTCCTTGTTTTCCATAGCCTTCTCTACTTCTTAGAAAGATTATAGAGAATGGTCCCAACCACACTACTCTGGTTTTACTTTGGTTACCACAGTACATTACATTTGTCAGACAAATCTGATGATTTTCTAGAGCTGGGTTTTTGGCAGCAACTCTACGCTGTAATGTTACTGGACACTGTCAGTAGAGCATGGGGACATCATGGCAAATAGTATTAAGATGGCCAATTTTATAGAACCTAAAAGATACTGATAAATAAATAAAACAAGATACTGCTCCATGTATTCTGCAAAACACCAATCGGTCAGAAATGGATGATTAGCGCAATCAGGATATTCTTCCGTAACCCAATAAAACGCTTAACCTAGACAAACTTAATATAAAACTCTTATTGAAGAAAATTCAAATCATGCTTCACAGAGCAATAACCACTTCAAAAATAAAATGACTCAAAACATAAATGTACATGACAAAGTAGGGTTATAGCAGCATTACAAATTGTCAAGTCACAGTACAGCCATAGAAGGTCTACCTTTGCAGAGATTAGAGGACATGTGTATGGCTGCCAACAGACAGACAGCTATTGTACCCATGGATAATGACCCTATGGGCAGCAAGAGGCCCTAGCTATCCTTACTACCAACATGAGAGCAGCAAGAGGCCCCAGCTGCCCTCACTACCAATATGGGAGAGCAAAAGACCCCCAAATGCCCTCAACTACCAACATGAGGGCAGCAAGAAGCCCCTAGCTGCCCTCTCTTCCACCCTGACAGCAGCAAAAGACCCTGGCTGCCATCACTGCCAACATCTACAGCACAGCCATTTGCTTGAGTCAGAAGGTCGGGAAGTGTTGGCTGGAGTCGCCTCTGAGGTGGGTAAGGAAAAGAGTGGGTGTAGGTCTGGTGTAGTGTTGGGTGTTGGTCAGTACCCAGGCCATGAGCAGCAGGTGTGTACTGCACCTCCCCTCCCCTCCACCACCACTGCCATACCCGCACCCAGGGTCAGCGTGGACACCAGTCACCCTCTGTTCTGTGTTGTTCCTAATGTTCATGTATGGTGCCTGCAGGAGGACCACTACCTCCACACGAGAGAATATGATCCCCGTGACAGGCAGCAGCTGGAAACGTCAACCATATGACTACTCACTACACTGGCTCAGCCGCTACTGGTCGACGCCTGCCGAGGCGCCAGTCGCGCCATCCCGTCAAAACCTCGCCAACACTGTGAACACGTCGCCAGGCTCGTCCCTACACAACCACACCTTGCAAGGCTCGTCCCTACACAACCACACCTCGCCAGGCTCGTCCCTACACAACCACACCTCGCCAGGCTCGTCCCTACACAACCACACCTCGCCAGGCTCATCCCTACAGAACTACACACTACTAGGCTCGTCTCCATTCAACCACGCCTAGCCAGGCTTGGCCTTACCACACATTACACAGCTTCTCTACGTTCGTATAAGTTTACAATAAAACTAATTACAAAGTACAAAATCATTATTGAGTGATGTCTTTTATAAGTTAAAATATATAGTATCTAATATATCACCCGAATTAACTTCAAACGAGTTTCTAATAATAATTGGTAATTACTTTACAATGTAAATGAGCTGCAATTTAGATCGTGTCAAATATGAATAACAGCTAAATATGTGTTAATGTACAGCCAGCAATGGTATACAACCAGCTGCTTTGATATATTCTTTACAAGTGTGACGTTAAGCACGACAAACGAGAAGCGGATATTATACGTTCAGATATACTTACATTATAGCTAGCCAAGAGTCGTTATATTCACCCACTTATACTTATAATAAATCCAGATATGGATCGCAATATAAACCTAGGTATACTTACATTATAGTCAGCTATGAGCGTGATATACACTCAGGTACACTTACATTATTATCAGTTATGAATCGTGATATACACTCAGGTATACTTACATTGCAACCTGATATATTTCCTTCACGATCTCAGTGTTTCAAGTCAGACAGATCAACAAATCGGTCATTGAGCGAGGCCGCCATCAGCGCTGCTGGGCCCTTGTTCCGCCATGGCGAGACCCGACAGACGGCGACACCGTCATGCATGTCTGCAACAAGGATATGCAAAAATGTATTTCTGAACTACGTGGAAAATGTCGACCTTGTTCAGTATTATGTTATGGTAGTGTCCCAGCATCGCGCTGGCTGGCTTCATTAACTTACTTGACCTATGGCTGTCTGTATACATGGCCTCCCCCAAGGATAATCGGTGTGGGTTTGACATGTGCTGGTGTTCGCAATGAACACAGTCACCTCTAACTAACTCCAACAAATAAGAGCCACAAAAGTATATACATATACAATAATTTCCCAGACCATCTTCGTCCATAAAACAATTTCATCAAATCTATATACTTAATTTGCCGGTTTTTGATAAGAGTATTTCTCCTTATATCTAAGATTATTGCTTACAATCTCTTATACTCAGTTACTTAGATTTTTTTCTCCTTTGAGGGTTTCAGGAGAGAAGTGCTGGAGGCATGTTGTATTGTCGGCAGCGCTGAATGAAACTGCTTCACCTCCTTCCTACTGGGCAAGTCAAATAACTACAAAAATAGGTTTGGTGTACTTGAACGTAAACGCATTATAATAGTTTTATTTCAAATTTCTAGAAATATTGTTCAATTTCATTCAAATACCATTTTTTCATATCTATTCGCTTTTTCCCGGGTTTGCGGTAGCGCCAGGAACATTAAAACAAAATGACGTATTTGCTACATCCATTCTCTGTCTTGTGTAAAGGCAACAAAGCCATAGCTCCACATCCACAACCAGGCCCCACAGACCTTTCCTTGGATTTCCTCAGCCTCTGCCATGGTTTATTCCATTCAGCACATCACCCACTGTATATACCACATCATTCCAGTTTATTTAATCCGGGGCATGCCTTACGCCCTCCTGCGTGTTCAGGCCCCGAGCATTCATTTTTCCGTTTACAATTTAATATCACCTCGTCCCCTCCATTTCTGACTCATATATCCTTTTTCTGAGCCTTTCTTCACTCATTCTCTCCATAAGACCAAACCGTTTCAGCACATCCTCTTCAGCTTTCAACCACTCTTCTGAACACCTTATCATATCTTTTAACCTATTACAACTCCGGCATATATTGCTTTCAAACATTTCATTTCCAACACATTTACCATCTTTCCTACTTTCTCACCTAGAGCCCATGTCTGGAACTACTACACCTTCAAACATACACATCTTTACACTCACACATAGAAACCCTCTCTCTCCAGACATTTTTCTGCACACTCAGAACCTCGCCACTCACTCACTCACCCTGTGACTCACTTCCACGTGCATGGTTCCATTCACAGCCAAGTCCACTCCCAGATATCTAAAACACTTCACTTCTTCCAAGTTTTCTCCATTCAACTCGCTCCAACTAACCTGTCTCTCTACTGCTAAACCTCATAACTTTGCCTTTATTCACATTTACTCTCAACTTTCTCCTTTTATATGCTCTCTCAAATACAGAAATTAATCTCAGCAGTTTCTCTTTCGATTCTAACACCACTGTCATGTCATCATCAATCAGTAACAGAATCACATCCCAAGCATTTCAGACCTGCCTGACTACAAACCTACCCCTCTCTCCATGTCCCAGCTGAAGCAGTCGCTTTGCTTGTCTACAAGAACAGTGCCTTTGCTTATCACCACAGGAACAGTGTTCTTGCTGCTCACCACAGGAAATGTGTACAGATCATCACAGAACAGTGTACTAGCTGGTCACCACAGGAACAGTGTACTTACTGGTCACCACAGGAACAATGTACTTGCTGGTCACCAAAGGAACAGTGTACTTACTCGTCACCACAGGAACAGTGTCCTTGCTGGTCACCACAGGAACACTACACTAGCTGGTCACCACAGAAACAGTGTACTTGCTAGTCACCACGGGAACAGTGTACTTGCTGGTCACCACAGGAACAGTGTACTTGCTGGTCACCAGAGGAACAGTGTACTTGCTGGTCACCAAAGGAACATCGTACTTGCTGGTCACCACAGAACAGTGTTATCGCTGGTCACCAGAGGAACAGTGTACTTGCTGGTCACCAAAGGAACAGTGTACTTACTGGTCACCACTGGAACAGTGTACTTGCTGGTCAACACTGTAACAGTGTACTTGCTGGTAACCACAGAAACAGTGTACTTGCTGGTTGCCACAAGAACAGTGTACTTGCTGGTCACCACAGAAACAGTGTACTAGCTGGTCACCACAGGAACAGTGTAATTGCTGGTCACCACAGGAACAGTGTACTTGCTGGTCACCATGGGAACAGTGTACTTACTGGTCACCACAGGAACAGTGTCCTTGCTGGTCACCACAGGAACAGTGTACTTACTGGTCACCACAGGAACAGTGTACTTACTGGTCACCACAAGAAAAGTGTACTTGTTGCACCACAGGAAGTGTACTTGCTGGTCACCACAGGAACAGTATACTTGCTGGTCACCACAGGAACAGAGTACTTGCTGGTCACCACAGGAACAGTGTACTTACTCATCACCACAGGAACAATGTTCTTGCTGGTTACCACATGAACAGTGTCCTTGCTGGTCACCAAAGGAACAGTGTACTTGCTGGTCACCACAAGAACAGTGTACTTGCTGGTCACCACAGGAACAGTGAACTAGCTGGTCACCATGGGAACAGTGTCCTTGCTGGTCACCAAAGGAACAGTGTACTTGCTGGTAACCACAGGAACAGTGTTCTTGCTGGTCACCACGGGAACAGTGTACTTGCTGGTCACCACAGGAACAGTGTACTTGCTGGTCACCACAGGAAACAGTGTACTTTCTGGTCACCATAGGAACAGTGTACTTGCTGGTCACCACAGAAACAGTGTCCTTGCTGGTCACCACAGGAACAGTGTACTTGCTGGTCACCACAGGAAGTGTACTGGCTGGTCACCACAGGAAGTGTACTTACTGGTCCCCACAGGAACAGTGTACTTGCTGGTCACCACAGGAAGTGTACTTACTGGTCCCCACAGGAAGTGTACTTACTGGTCCCCACAGGAACAGTGTACTTACTGGTCACCACAGGAACAGTGGACTTGCTGGTCACCACAGGAACAGTGTACTTGCTGATCACCACAGGAACAGTGTACTAGCTGGTCACCACAGGAAGTGTAATTACTGGTCCCCACAGGAACAGTGTACTTGCTGGTCACCACAGGAAGTGTACTTATGGTCCCCACAGGAGCAGTGTACTTGCTGGTCACCACAAGAAAAGTGTACTTGCTGGTCACCATAGGAACAGTGTACTTCCTGGTCACCACAGGAAGTGTACTAGCTGGTCACCACAGGAATAGTGTACTTGATGGTCACCAAAGGAACAGTGTACTTTCCTGTCACCATATTAACAGTGTACTTGCTGGTCACCACAGGAACAGTGTATTTGCTGGTCACCACAGAAACAGTGTACTAGCTTGTCACTACAGGAATATTGTACTTGCTGGTCACCAAAGGAACAGTGTACTTGCTAGTAACCACAGGAAGTGTACTTACAGGTCACCACAGGAACAGTGTACTTGTTGGTCACCACAGGAACAGTGCACTAGCTGGTCACACAGGAACAGTGTACTTGCTGGTCACCACAGGAAATGTGTAGTGGTCACCACAGGAACAGTGTAATAGTTGGTCATCACAGGAACAGTGTACTAGCTGGTCACCATAGGAATAGTATACTTGCTGGTCACCACAGGTAGTGTACTTGCTGGTCACACAGGAACAGTGTACTTGCTGGTCACCACAGGAAATGTGTACTGGTCAGCACAGGAACAGTGTACTTGTTGGTCATCACAGGAACAGTGTACTAGCTGGTCACCATAGGAACAGTGTACTTGCTGGTCACCACAGGAAGTGTACTAGCTGGTCACCACAGGAACAGTGTACTTACTGGCCACCACAGGAATAGTGTACTTGCTGGTCACTTCAGGAAGTATACTAGCTGGTCACCACAGGAACAGTATACTGTAATTACTGGCCACCACAGGAATAGTGTACTTGCTGGTTGCTTCAGGAAGTATACTAGCTGGTCACCACAGGAACAGTGTACTTGCTGGTCACCACAGGAATAAAGCCACTGCTTGTTAAGACAAGAACAGAGCCCATGCTTGTAAGGATGCAAAGAACCTAAACATCAAGTTCTGACTGGATTCAGAACTGAAAAGAAAGTTCCAACACTGGAAACTGTTTCTATTGGTCATTATCTATCTTCCACCACCAGTCAGTCACTCTCTGAACTTTTCCAGTCATACATTCTGGTTCCATACTGTCAGATGTGTTCACATTTGGAGGCTGGAAAGTCTCCAGAAGAATTGAATATAATGAATGCAATTAATTCATTTGATTTATATGAGCAAAATTATCACCATGTTTTCATATGGCCTAAAATGATGGCAGTTACAGAATGTGTTTAAGAGTCAATTATGATATGTGCACCAAAGCATTATTTTGCTGGTCTTCAGGATTGGAATAAAAAGGAAGAGTGGAAAGTAGTTCCTTGCTGTGGAACCAACAAGTACCATTCAGTCTCCTCACCACAGATTTCACTTGGAAAATTTTATTCTGTTAATTACAGCAGGGATGTCCAAATTGTTAATTATTAGAGCAAGGGTGGCTGAACTGTTACATATTAGAGCAGGGATGGCTTAATTTCTTGTATATATAAAAAAAAATTATGATGAGACTATTAAAGCAAGGGTGGCCAAGCTGTTAACTATTAGAGCACGGTTGACCAAACTGTTAACTACTAAAACAGGAATGGCCAAACTGCTACCTATTAGAGTAGGGTTGGCCAAACTGTTAACTTTTAGAGCAGGGATGGCCAAGCTGTTAACTATTAGAGCATGGATGGTTGAACAATTAACTATTGGAGCAGGAGTGGCCAAACTGTTAACTATTACAACAGGGTTGACCAAACTGTTAACTACTAGAACAGGAATGGCCAAACTGCTGCCTATTAGAGTAGGGTTGGCCAAACTGTTAACTGTTAGAGCAAGGATGGCCAAGTTGTTAACTATTAGAGCTGGGGTGGCCAAACTGTTGCCTTTTAAAGCAAGGGTCGGTAAACTCTCAACCATTAGAGAAGGGTTGGCCAAACTGATAACTGTTAGAACAGGGATGGCCAAACTGTTAACTATTAGAGCAGGGATGGCTGAACATTAACTATGGAGCAGGGGTGGTCAAACTGTTAACTATTAGAGCTGGGGTGGCCAAACTGTTGCCTTTTAAAGCAGGGATGGGTAAACTGTTAACTATTAGAGCAGGGGTGGCCAAACTGTTAACTATTTGAGCAGAGTAGACCAAACTGGTAACTATTAGAGCTTGGTTGGTCAAACTGTTACCTATTATAGCAGGAATGGCCAAACTGTCAACTGTTAGAGCAGGTTTGGCCAAGCTGTCCAGTATTAAAGCAAGAGTGGCCAAACTGTTCTATATTACAACAGGAGTGGTCTAATCGTTAACTTCTAGAGCAGCACTGGCCAAACATTTATGCTAGTGGGCCATTTTTAAATAATTTGACCCAATGATGGGCCAAAGTGAGTGTGTATGTGAGTTTGTGACTTCCTACTGTACTGTTCTGGCTGTATGAACCGTACTTGATTGGTAAACAGATTAAAATCAGAATTTTAAATGTAATTCAGTAATAATCATAGAAAAACCTTATATTGTATACAAGTAATGTATAACTACAAATTGGTTCAAAAACACAGCTAGACTTAGTACAAACTGCTAACAGAAACTTTGGAAATTCAAGGTTATTAACATGATGTATGGCACTGACGTGTATTGAGAACTTCAGGGTTCATTAATGTGATGTATAGCACTGACATGATTAGAGAACTTCAACAAAATTAGATTTTATTGTTGAACAGGCAACATGGAGTGTGTTTGTTGGGTGAATACCAGTAAGAACACTTTGCCCTTTATGCTTAGAAATGCTCTTTATGAAAACAAATGTTCACAAATGTAAGTACTGGGGAAAAAGATATTATTCCCCATGCACGTGAAATTAACTTAGGGTATATTTGTGGTGACACATACCTGTAAAACTCCAGTAAATTAATGTCTCTAAGTTTATCTTAAAATTACTATTGCTCTGCAAATCATCAGTTCCAGTTGTAACTAACTGGAAGCTGTTTTATCATTAAGAAGCAAATGAAGATGCAGATACTTGTAGTTCCATTTTGAAAGCATGTACTGTAGATTGGCAAATCTTGACTCATATTCTTTTGTTAAAGCACCAGCATCATCTGTATATTAATTCATACTTTCTTTGCAGGTGGCATGTGCAGCAAGCACTATAAAATGCATTGCATTGTTGTCTGTTAACTGATTTTCCCATAAACAGCTATTATTGAATCCTCTGATGTGATCAACAAGATTGTTAACAAGCTAAAATTTTTCATGAAACTTTGGGTTCAGTCCATTCAAATCTACTACAAAGGCCAGTTCTATAAACCAGTTACTTCTGGATAATTCTTATCCTGGCTTCCCTGGCAGATCCATGATGATTGTCCTGGCTTTCCTGGTATATCTATGAACATTGTTTTGGCTTCCCCAGCAGATCCATGATCATTGTCCTGACTTCCCTGGCAGATCCATGAACACAGTCCTGGCTCCCCTGGCATATACATGATCACTGTCCTGGCTTCCCTGGCAGATTCATGAACATCTTTAACTCATCAACAATGCCATAAAATCTTTTTAGAACATTTCCTCTGTTAAGCCATCACACTTGGCAATGACAGGTAATGTCCTGCTATTATGAACCAAGACCACCTAGGAATAGTTCAAACTGCCTGTGATTATTGATTGGTATGATTTGGGATGGGAGTTCTACATTTGTACTGTACAGGGAGGGAGTTCTACACCCATGGGGCCCCATCTCTGGTACTGTACAGGAGATAGTTATACACTTGTAGAGGACCATCTCTTGTACTCCAAAATAAGTACCATGCTCATGGGGCCCCATCTCTTGTAGTGTAAGGGTAGGGAGTTGTACACTTGCAGGGCCCCATCTCTTATATTGTATGGTAAGGGAGTTCTACACTCATGGGGCCTGATCTCTTGAACACTCTGTGATATCATACAACCTCTTAATTCTGTATGCTGTGTGCATTGACCATATCCTCAGTCAATTTCTTTCATTCATCCACCACTTTTGTGCTCTAAGAGTATTTCTTTATATCCTTAATTATAAGTTTCTAACTTAATTTCATGTCATATCCTCTTGTTGCTCTATCCATACTTCTCTCAAATTACTGTCCACTGCTTAAGAAACTTAAAGGCCTCCAGCCTTTCCTTGTAACTTAGCTCTTTTAATTCTGGCACCATCTTTGTTGCCCTCCTCTGGATTTTCTCTATAAGCTCTCTGTGCTTCATCAGGTGTGGTGATCAAACTTGAAAAGAACATTCTAACTTTGGCATTACGTAAGATAGCATTAACTCGTTAAATATTTCTTTGTTCATATACCTGAAAGCATTTGTTATTTGCCTGCAGACAGTTTGTCTCCAAAGCTATTTTCCTAATATGGTACTCTGATGGCAGGTTAGGTATGATGTTTACTCCCAAGTCCCTCCCACACAAAATCTAGAAGCATATTTTCTGCTAGGTAATAATCACATTTAGGCCATCTATCACACTGTCCCATCCTCACTACTTTACATTTGCTCAGGCAAAATTTCATTAACCAAGTTTCAGACCAACTTTGGATTGTGTTTAGGTTCCCTTGTAAGCTGATGCAATCCTCTTCGCTTTTCACTTCCCTCATGACTTTTGTATCATCTGCAAACATATTCAGGAAGGATTCTAAACCTTAGACAGTCATTAACATAGATCAAGGAGAATAATGATCCTAGAACCGAACCCTGTGGCACTTGGCTGACCACATCAACTCATTTGGAAAAAGCTCCTCTGACATGCATCCTTCATTCCCTCCCATTGAAATAATAATCTATCCAATGAAGGAGTTTCCCCCTTATTCCTGCTTGATGATCCAGTTTAATAATCAGCTGTGATACAGTGTCAAATGCCTTCTGGCAATACAGATACAGAAAGTCCAACCAACTCCCCCCTTTTGTGCAGGACTGAGCTCATGGTAGTAAGCCAGCACTTCAGTGACTGTCAAGTTGCACTTCTCTGACCTCTATCTTTTCTCTCTGCCTCACCCACACATGGAATACTGGCATTCTGTCCACTAACATACAATCTCTCTTGTCATACATAACAAATGACAACACTTAACTCACACAGCTCATTCTCTGTAACTCTAGATTTTCCTGTGTTGAGCGCTATGTTAGTGCCCTGCCCTTTTGCAAAAATGGAAGGAGCAGTAGACAGAAGTAGTAGGTAGGATCATTAAGCAGTAGTCAGTAGGAACATTAAGTAGAAGCCTTTGCAAACACTGAGCTAGAGTTGCCCTCTGCCAGTGGCCAGTTAAGGGTAAGGTACTAAAGGCTACGAATGGCACTAAAAGTCACTAATTATGGAGGCTTTATTGCTGTGGCCAACCCCTTGAGGGAGTCCCAGTAGGGAACAGGTATCGGAGATATAGATAGATAGAGATCACTCTTGTAAAGCTAAAAAGTAAGTTACATGTGACCTTCTTTCCGTAAAACCTTGCTGTCTCTCACTTAGAAAATTTCTCCTTTGCAGAGTTACCCTCTTGCTTTCACATGATCTTCTCCATAACCTTACACACCATGCTCGTTAGTGAGAGTGGTGTGTAATTCAACGCCTGTTGCTGGTCTCTTTTCTCATATATAGGTATGATGTTTGCCCTTTTCCATCCCCATAGCACTATATCTCTCTCAAGTGACATATTATGGTAATTCAAGTGATTCATTAAGTGTACATGGTGAAATTCCATCAGTACCATTAGTCTTGTATGGGTCAAGTCCTTTTAATATTCTGTTAACATCTCAATGCTCCTTTGCTTTATGACACCTTTTATCAAACCATTCCTTTCTCCTTATTACCATTCCCTCAGTATTTGAGGACCGAGGTTCCCATACCTCTACTTCTTCACTGTAAGTTTCAAAGAACCTTACAACACATTTCCCTGGTTCCTGCCAACTTAATATTATCCCCCAATCTTTGTTACCATAAAAATTATTGAGGTTTCTGTAGTTTCCACAATTTTATTTCCTCTTTAATTCCTGTCTTAATTCTGCTCCTTTACTGCATATTCAAACTTAGCATTTCATGATTACTTCTTCCAGCTGGTGTACTATATATAATATTCTCAATATCCATGCTAGCATGAGTGAAAATAAGGTCTAGTAATGATGATGATCAATCCATCTCATCATGGTGTTCTCCATGACGTGCTGGTTCTGGAAATTTTCCTGTATACACTAAAAGCTTGTCTCTCCATGACTCCCAATCACTCTGAGAATCCAAATTTCCCCAGTCTCTTTATAATCAAAATCACTCATTAATCAGCACTTTACCATCTCTAAGAAGTGAGTGTTTCGCTACTTCATGTACCATCCCGATTGTTCCTTCACTGTTTCTATGTTCCAGTTCATTGCAGTACTTTGATGGATTATAAACTAGTGACACCACAATGCTCTTCTTCCCTACAGTTTCTATAACCATTATGTGTTGCCTCAGTGGGCCATCCTCCACTTTTTCTTGAAACTTCAGGCTATCTTTTGTTTGGGGGGCTAATCCTCCCCCTTCTTTACCTTCTCTTTCCTTCATGGCTATCATGTACCCTTCTGGGCAGAAAGGTGAGAGCTTATCTCATTGGCAAGCCAGTTTCCACAACTCAAATAACATCAGGTGCACTTTCCCTTATGTGATCCTTAAATTCCATTTCTATTGATGAAGAACCATTGCTGTAATAAAACTGACAGTAGAAATAACAAGTGGCATTGTAGGATTCACTTGGATTCAATTGGTGCACAAGTTTTCATGACAAATATGCAGTGCAAAACAGTCTTGGAGTTCCATCCTTCTCTTGTTCAGCTGCAAGTCTCACAGTGGCATCTTTATTTAACCCAGCCATGGTTGAAGCTCCATTCGTTTTTACACCAGTGTTTCTCTGACTTTGTATTGTTTTAAAAATGTATCTATCTCTTCAGGGAACAAATCTTCAACTGACTTTGTATTGTTTTAAAAATGTATCTATCTCTTCACAGAACAATCTATCTCTTCACAGAACAAATCTTCAACTGCAGTGGTACCTTTCATGCTAGCCTAATACAACAGTTCTTTAGTTACTTTTAAGTTTGCAGTCATGCCCCGTACAAAAATGGCAGGCTGAGCAGTATAACCAATGTCTGTAGATGCATCCATAGGTATAAAACAGGACTTAAATCTATTCACTGTGTCTACTCTTTGTTTCTTTATGTTCTCTGCCAAGTCATCAATCCTCGAAAAATTGTTTCCTATGAGAGACTACCATTAGAAAATAAATTTCTTTTGAAGACACAATTATTGTTGCAATTACATGACACTTATTAAGAAAATGCTTGTCTCACATGGCTTAAGTTGTTGAACAATCAGTTTGCTGATAGCATAACTTACTTTCACACTACCTTCCTTGTCAACATTAACTTTGGTGAATAATTCTATTTGAACAATGTATCTCTTTATCAATAAAGCTATGGTCTTTTCATAGCTGTCCTTTAATATCATAATTTTCAGCATGTTTTGATGTACAGTATAGTTACAAGAAATATTGTATACTTCCATCACTGCCACAGATTCTGAACATAACAAGCATATTGGTCTGGCTTGGAAACTTGCAAAAATGTTTTTTCAGTCTAACCTTTATTAAAATTTATACATTCACTATCAACCTCACTATATTTCATAATAGCCTGTGCCATAATGTGTCTTGAAATCAATATCAATGTTATAATAAAATAACAACTGATACACTATGTACAAATGGCAGCAAACAACCACTTACCCTTTTCATGAGCAACTGAAGCCTGACAGTAGCAGTATCTGGCCCACTGGTAAGTGGAGTTTGAAGGCCTACATAACATGGTTGGCAATGGTACTCCATTCAAACAGACAATGTATTCAATATAAACTACAGCTTATTTTGATAATAATACCAGTTTGTTTATAAAACTGAAGCAACAATAATATTTGGATTGTATCATCCTAGTTTTTTATTGGATAAATGTACATCACTTTAAAATACATTTACTTAAGGCCCACACTTACAGAAAAATAATGGTAAGCACTCACGAAATTGCTTGGTATAATAGAGTAACTTACCAAGAGTGCCTTACCATGGTAAAGTGGGTTACCATGGTAAAGTAGTTTACCATTGTAAAGTGGCTTACCATGGTGAAGTGGGTTACCATGGTAGAGTGGATTACCATGGTAAAGTGGTTTACCATGGTAAAGTGATTTACCATATGTATAAGTTGAATCACAGTAAAGAGCCTCACCATGGTAAAGTGGTTTACCATGGTAGTGTAAGAGTAATTTGATGCCATAAGATCAATAAATTATGAAGGATATATATCGTACTGTATTCACAACTGAAGTAAAAGTTCCTGTTCCTGCCAGTTATTTTGTCAAAGAACTGGCCAGCACTGGAACCTTGAAAAATGGGTTCTGATTAAATATTTCTAACAGGAACAGGAACTTTGAAAAAATGGGGTTCCATTAGGAACCAAGTTCCTGTGAACCCCTACTTGCTTATCAAAACAGGAACATTACCCAAGATTGTCCCCACAACAACAATGACCTTGCTCATCATTACATGAATACTGCCCTTGCTTGTCACGATCTATCTATATCTCTGATGCTTGTTCCCTTTGGGAACTCGCAATAAGGAGGAGGCCATGGTAAGAGTCTCCACTTATCCGTGTCTTTACATGGCTCCCTTGCATAGGCCATTACATGCATTCTTCCACCATTTCTCTCTAATACTGTTCCACTCTATTTCCTCATGTCATTGGAGGTCTTCCTCTCACATCAACCCCTATAATCATACTATCATACACTCTCCTTGTAACTCTCCATCTTGCATTCTTTCCATATGACTAAACCAACTCAAAGTGTTATGTTTTACCCACTCTACCATCCCACAATTCATTCTCTTTGCTTGTCACTACATGAAAAAGCTCTTGCTTGTCACTACAGTAATAGTGCTCTTGCTTGTTAATACAGGAACAATGCCACTGATTATCAGTATAAAAGAGCTCTTGCTTCTTACAACAGTAAGTACAAGAGTAGCACCTTTGCTTGTCAATACATCAGCACCTTTGCTTGTTAATAAAACAAGAGTGCCCATGCTTATTCTGACAAAAACAGCACCCATGCTTACAATTATAGCTACAGCCCTCTTATTTCTCATTATAGAGCATCATTGCCCTTTTTTCTTACAGTAACAATACTCACATTATAATATCGGTAGACCCTTTGCTTCAAATTACATCATCTGTGTCTTTAACTTTTCTTGCAACATTAAACTTGTTAACAATAACAACTTTTACATCAACAGGACCTATCTTTTCACAACAACAACAACACTGTTATCTGTCTTGACAGCCTGCAATAGCATCATTCCTTTTCATTTTTTTTGACAATGCTCTTTCTTGTCATTACAGCAACAGCCACTTACCTTTACATTACCAAGACCATTGTTTATTAAACCCATATAAGCCTTTTGATATTAAAGCAATCACAGCACTTTTGCTTGTCATTACTGTTCCAATGCTTTAAGTTTTCAATTAGTATCCCAGTTTGTCATTACAGCAAGTCCCTGCTGGGTTTCATAACAACCCTACTTTATTTGTCTTTCAATCAGAGTCTGTCCTCTTGCTTGCCATAACATCTTACTTGGTACTAAAGTTCCAGTGTCCTTGTTTGTCATAACAATCACCATGCTCTTCCTTGCCCCTAACAACCTTGCTTTTCATCATACAGAAAGTATCTCAGCTTATCACATCTGCACTTCCTTTATACCAACAGTATTCCTGATAGTTATCACATCAGCATGGCCCTTGCTTTGTCAGTGCAACAATGTCACATAACAAACCATCACCCATGTCAACATACCCACACAATCAGCATCCTTCTTTGTTACTAAGCACACAAAATCCATCCTTGTCATCAAACAAATTGTAAATAATAGTTATCACATCACCATACTAACAGTGCCCTGGCTCATCACCACATTAACAGTGCCCTGGCTCATCACCATATTAACAGTGACCTGGCTCATCACCATAACAGGAGTGCCCCAGCACATCACCATACTAGCAGTGCCCTGGCTCATCACCATGACAACACTTGCTCGTAAAAAAAAAAAAAAAAAGAAGTGCTCTTGCTATCATTACAGTAACCATAACCTTGTTTTCATTTCAGCAAGTTCCATTCACTGTTGTTTCAGAAACATCACTTCCGTATGTTGGAGTAAGTGTCCTTCCTTTTCGCAAATAAAGAACCTGTGCCACTCATAGAACTCCTGGACAACCCTTGGTATAGCACCTGGACTCTCTCTCTCTCTCTTTCTGTGTGTGTGTGTGTGTGTGTGTGTGTGTGTGTGTGTGTGTGTGGGGTGGGGGTGGGGGTGTTTGGGTGGGGGGGGGATACTCATATTCTGGATGAAGTTATTTTACCGTCATTAAACATTATATATAAATAAACCCTGGCTTTTACTAAACCAAAACTTCTACCAGTGATCCCACCAGAGTGTACAACAGCCCTGATTTTTCAAACTATGTAAGGAAACTAAAAGTAATGTGTAGTTGACACCTTAGCACTACATTGTTCCACTTCCTTCAAATCTACCCCAATCTCTCTCTTTTAATCTGTCTTGCCTTGACTTTGTTCCACTTCCTTCCAATCTACCCCAATCTCTCTCTTTTAATGTCTTGCCTTGACTTAACTTTCTCCATAAATTCAGACTTTGTTAGGATATCCCACAGTGGCAGACACAAACTGGTTCAATTTATTGATTCTAAAACCCAATTTCTGCCTATCTTTCTTTCTAAAATCCCTTAAAAATGTTCCATTTCTCTCGATGGATCTGTAAATTGTGCACTCAATACAAGTGGGATACTTTGTATCACTTAACTTCTAGCCTAACTTGGAATCCTCACATTAAACAAAAAATGAGGCCTGCCTTCAAGAAATTGAGTCTTGTCAGTTGCCATAAATTCTTTTCTGAAAAGCTGCTCTAATTATGCAAAGGACTGATCCATCCTTGTACGAAGTACTGCTCTCACACCTGGGGAAATTTTAGCTCTACATACTTATCAAAAAGAGTTGAGTCTACAGCAATCCAACTTATAAACTCTCCCCATCTGATCTTAATATCACTTGATATCACTTTGGTGTCTGCTCCCAAGAGCTGGATGCTTCTGTGCCCTCATCATTAGTTAAACCTAGTATTTGCTGTCAAGCTACTGCATCAAATGATTCCTTATGGCCAGTGGCAACTTAAGGGTGGGCTGTTTCTTTGCCCACAATGCTGAGATTTTGAAATTCTTTACCCCATCATTTCTTTCCTAACAAATAAAACCTGTCCCCTTTTAATATGAAGATTTTCTACTTCCTGCAAAACTTGTAAAATTATTATCCTTCTCTCTTCTTTCTTTGTCTTTTTACCAGTTTTCATACTTGAACTAAGGCCTTGCATCAATGTGTATTTTGTCTGACTGAAGCATTTGAAACTCAAAATAAAATAAGTATATATACATGCACAACTTCTTTATACAAATGATTGTTATGTAAAAGATAATAGAATTTGACACTGATGAAAGATTTTGCAAAAGACTAATAAATGATTTTAAGACTGTAGGAACAATACTAATGAATGTACCATCTGGAAAAATAAGTTGACCTAGATAGGAAAACAGAAGGATGCAATTGAAAAGTAACTGACAGTATGATTATGGATGTTGTAAAGTCATGCTGTTCAAGGCTCATAATTAAGGAAGAAACTGAAAAAGGTTACACATACGTCTAAAAAATGGTATCTGTTTATTGTCTGGTGTTCCAAAAACATTGTGGTAACTCTTCTGCCCTGAACATGACAGTCTTCAAAATTATACACTCACTGGGACTTTATGCATCTTCATTAATTTCAAACTTGAAGTTTTCTCTTAAAATAACATGAAATAATGTAATAAAATTGCATACATCAATAAACTTTGCAGATATGGCATGAGTTAATTGATTTTCTTTATTTGCCTTTGTATGTACAGGTTTATATATTACAAGTTGAGAGTTCAAGGTAACAACAGAGAAGTTTATCACAGCAACATTACTTATATGCATAACAAATTAAATCCTACAGGTACATATAAAACAAATATTACATATCTTACGTTCATCGTAACTGGTATATGAGCAACCATTCCACTTAAAATTCCAACATTTTGTCTATCTGTCTATCTCAGACGTTTCATTACTCATAGTAGCTCTAGTCTTTCTAATCTTTCTGTAACACTATCAGCCCTAGTCTTTCTAGTATTTCTATATTACTGTCAGCTCTTGTCTCTCTAGTACAGGCTGAGTATCCCTTATCTGAAGTGCCTGGGACCAGAAGTTTCAGATTTCAGATTTTTTTGGATTTTGGACTATTTGCATTTACATAATGAGATATCAGGACGGTAAGGAAACAAACAGGTTAGAGCTGAGACATACCTCAATGTTTTGACCGTTCAACAGACTTCCTCAGAAGATACTGAATCCAGCACTTGGCAGGACCGTGTTCTCCAGCAAGTGATGGTCACCCAGTCAGATGCCTTGGTGTGTTGCTCTCAGATTTGATCACTTGTCCTGTTGCCTCCACTTGTTCACAGCAATCTCCACTGCCTGATGTGACCAGCAGATGAACCCAGACCTTGTGTTTACATTGTCTTTGGTAGTGTTGTAAGCAGCTTACATCACTACAATAGACAACATTAACACAAGTCTGGGTTCATCTGCAGGTTACGTCAGGCAGCAGAGAGTGAACGAGTGGAGGCAGCAGGACAAGCGATCCAATCAGAGAGTGACACATCAAGGCGTTTGACCGGGTAACCATCACTTGCTGGGAACACGGTCCACCCAAATGCTGGATTCAATATTGCCTGAGGAAGACTGTTGAATGGTCAAAGCACTGAGGTATGTCTCAGCTCTAACCCGTTTGCTTCCATACCATTCTGTTTTCCACATTTGTAATGATGGATAATAAGATACATGAAACATCTTGGGAATGGGACCCAAGTCCAAATGCAAAATCCATTTATGTTTCATATATGCCTTATGCACACAGCCTGAAGGTAATTTATACAATATTTTCAATAACTTTGTGCATGAAACAAAGTTTGTGTAACACTGAACCATTAGGAAGTGAAGGTGTCACAACCTCAGCCGCCCAAGTGAACAATCTATGGTTGTTTTATCATCACCTTCATTCCTGACTCTGAATTTATATGCTACTAATGAGCAAACATATTCTTACATTTATTTACACTTAAGCATTTAACAGTAAAAAAATATGAAATACCATTAAAACAATGAAGAAATAATGTGCTTAAGTGTGGAATTTTCCACTTGCAACGTCATCGCCGCTCAAAAACTTTTGGATTTTGGAGCATTACAGATCTTCGTATTAAGGATGCTCAACCTATATTTCTGTACCATTGTCAGCTCTGATCTTTCTAGTATTTCTGTACCACCATCAATTCTAGTTGTTCTAGTATTTCTGTAGCACTGTCAGCCCTAGTCTTTCAAGTATTTCTGTACTACTGTCAGCTCTACTATTTCTAGTATTTCTGTACCACTGTCAGCTCTTGTCTTTCTAGTATTTCTGTATCACTGTTAGCCTTAGTCTTTCTAGTATTTCTGTACCACTGTCAGCTCTAGTCTTTCTAGTATTACTGTACCACAGTCAGTCCTAGTCTTTCTATAATTTCTGTACCATTGTCAGCTCTAGTCATTCTTGTACTTCTGTACCACTGTCAGCTCTAGCCTTTCTAGAATTTCTGTACCACTGTCAGCCCTTGTCTTTCTAGAATTTCTGTACCACTGTCAGCTCTAGCCATTCTAGTATTCCTGCATCACTGACAGCCTTGGTCCTTCTAGTATTTCTGTATCACTGTCAGCTCTAGTCTTTCTAGTATTTCTGTATCACTGTCAGTCTAGTCTTTCTGTACCACTGTTAGCTCTAGTCTTTCTACTATTTCTGTACCACTGTGAGCTCTAGTCTTTCTAGAATTTCTGTATCACTGTCAGCCTTAGTCTTTCCAGTATTTCTTTACCACTGTCAGCTCTAGTCTTTATAGTATTACTGTACCACTGTTAGCTCTAGTCTTTCTAAAAATTTCTGTACCTCTGTCAGCTCTAGTCATTCTAATACTCCTGTATCACTGTCAGTCCTTGTCTTTCTAAAATTTCTGTACAACTGTCAGCTCTAGCCTTTCTAGTATTTCTGTATCACTGTCAGCTCTAGTATTTCTGTACCACTGTCAATCCTAGTAGTTCTGTATCACTATCAGCTCTAGGCTTTCTAGCATTCCTGTACCACCATCAGCCCTAGTCCTAGTATTTCTGTACCACTGTCAGCTCTAGCCTTTCTTGTATTTCTGAACAAATGTCAGCTCTATTCTTTCTAGCATTTCTGTACCATGTCAGCTCTAAGCTCCAGTCTTTGTGGCATTTCTTTACCACTCTCAGCTCTAGTCTTTGTGGCATTTCTTTACCACTCTCAGCTCTAGTCTTTCTAGTATTTTTGTACCACTATCTGCACTAGTCTTTCTAGTATTTCTGTACCACTGTCACCCCTAGTCTTTCTAGTATTTCTGTACCATTGTCAGCTCTAGTATTTTTAGCATTTCCGCACCATTGTCATCTCTAATCATTCTAGTATTTCTGTACCACTATCAGCCCAAGTCTTTCTAGTATTTCTGTACCAATGTCAGCTCTAGTGTCTCTAGTATTTCTGAAGCACTGTCACCCATAGTCTTTCTAGTATCTCTGTACCACTGTCAGCTCTAATCATTCTAGTATTCCTGTACCACTGTCAGCTCTAGGCCTGTATTTCTGTTGTACTATCAGTGACTCTAAACAGACACTTTCATTTGGAACCAGTTTTCATCAGTCTTGACTAACTGATGATAGCTTTTATACATATTAATTGTGTCGAAATGAACACTATATGACCATGATAACATGATGACATCTTTCTCTGAATTCTTAGTTCTCAATGTATCACCTTCTTCTAATTATGGGAATAACTTTACCTGCCTACCTTAAAAATTTTCCTGCAGTGCTTCATTTTTTTCAGTTTACTTCTCACAGCCACTGGGTCTTACATCTGTGGCTGCAACAGCTTCTCACATTCACTGGGTCCTGCATCTGTGATTGCAACGGGTTTCACAGTCACTGGGTCTTAATCGGTGGTTGCACTATCTTCTCACAGTCACTGAGTCTTATATCTGCGGTGGCAACAGCTTCTCACAGTCACTGGGTCTTACATCTGTGACTGCAACAGGTTCTCACAGTCACTGGGTCTTACAACTGTGGTTGCAAAAATCTTTCACATTCAATGGGTCCTGCATCTGTGGTTAAACAAGTTCTCACAGTCACTGGGTCTTACATCTGTGATTGCAAAAGCCTCTCACATTCACTAGGTCCTGCAACTGTGATTGCAACAGGTTCTCACAGTCACTGGATCTTAAATCTGTGGTTGCAACAGCTTTTCTGAGGTAGAAATGGTGGTTTTGGTTCACCTTCCATAAGGCATCCAAGTAGGGCTTGCTGCTCTTCCAACAGCATATTTGAAGAATATGTTTTTTTCCTACCTACTACTTTCTTTCAGATCTATTTTTCTCTGTAAGACCACTGGCTCTATGATACTGAAGTCCTTACAAAATCTTAATTCTCTAAAGAAAAATTCTGGCCTATCGTCACTATGAATAGCCTATGTTATACCTTGTTTTGAACACTGGCACTTACAAAAAGAAAAAACACTTAATATGTATCGTCAAGAAAACTTTTGTTCAAAAAATTTTGTTGTCATGATGAACAAGAATGTGGTGTGTCCTTTCATCCAAATTAAGTAAATGTTTAAGATGTTTCTGCCACAGCAATTCTCTATCGTCATACAAAATTGGCTAATGTTTACTGACCACAATATCTTTTATCTAATGTACAACTCAGACTTTACTGACCACAATATCTTTTAACTAATGTACTACTCAGACCTCTAATCTCAGCAATCAGATTAGACCAAAACACTAGTATCTGTAAACTAGAGGGATTATTCAATACCTTTGAGATTTGTCTATACACTTTATGATCCTAAACCTCACACTTTTAGGCACAATAATCCTACTCATTTCAAACACAGCATCAATGATGTAGCATACTTTATCTCTGAGGGACCAATATGTAAAAATTTCCTGAGGGATATCCTTTGTATTCTTACGCTATCCTTTTAATGTGGTCTATTCTAACAACTGTACAACTAGGTCCCTTTCAGTCTCTTTTCAACATCACAAAAATCTACCAAGTCATGATTCTGAAAATTACATGTTTAACCTTAGTTTCAGTATTATCACTGTTTGATGCTTATTGAGTCCAAGCCACTTTAATAAGATTAAACATGACAAACATATCCTTTCTTGTATTCAACCTCTAATCAATGAATCTGTAACCTGAGCAACATTCTCAGCAGTATGGAGATGCAGAGGATAGCAGATTTCTAAAGACAGCTTCAAGAAGTCTAATCTTAGTTGCCACTCTTACCTTATCTCAGCCATAAAAATAGAGTGAAATTTCCTTCTCTATCTGAGCATAATAAAGTCTTTGTCAGACCCTTAGGTATTTATGGAACTGGTCCAAATTCCGAAGCATCAGTGGTAAAACCTTAATATAGATGTTTTACAAACTAATTGTTTCATTTCCTAAAATCACTTCTCTTGAGAATGATCCCACTTTTTTTTTTTTCAAGCAATTTACACAAAAATTCAAGAATCACAAGAACACTTGGTATAAATTTTGCTACATAAATCATCAATCCTAAAGAGATATCTGAACTAGGTTTTGGAGGTGGAAAGTTGATAATTACATCTACTTCCTTAAGATCAGGCTAAAGGTTTTCCTTCATCAATACATGTCCCAAATATTCTACTTCATTAATTTTCAATTTTTAATTTTATGTTCAACTTCAAATTTTGTCTCTCTATGCCTCTTTAAAAACCATGTTCAGCCTCTGAAGGTCCATAAATCAAAATGTTATCCATATTTAACTCAACCCCTTCCATCATGAAAAATTCCTTGTATGTATTTCACATGTCTGTTATCAGAATCTTCCAAAATATGTATTACATGTATGAGATTTGGAAGATCTATCATCCACTTTCAGCTGTCTAAATCCCTTGGTTGCATTTAACAATGAAAATAGTTTCAGACCTGCTAATCTCATCAAGATTTCAACGGTTGGCTGTGGATAAGACTGTTTCTGAGGCTGCATTTAAATATCTGAGGCTTCATTTAAATATTCTAGGTTTAGGTATATCTTTACATTATGATATTTATACATTATAATCATTATATTTAGATACAGGAAGATCCTTACTTTATGATACTTATACATGATAATCAGATTACATTAGATCCTTACCTTACGATACTTATACATTATAATCATTATATCTATCCACCAGCAAGTTTAGCTTTTTGTAAATTAACCAATTTTCATCATTCTAGTTACTTAGCTCACATTTAAGCTTTTCAATGCAACAGAAATCTTGCAAGGAGGATGGATAATTGGACTATCACTACAATCAATATGCAAATATACATCCCAATCAAGTCCATTTCACTCATCAGTATACTCTTTCACTACATCATCAGTGTTACTATATTTATAAACATTATACCTGAACTCACTTTTAAGTGAAACAACACCTAAAAGTTTTCATACATATTTACCCAGTGAAGGAGCATCTTTTTCATTAACAGAAAACTTAAACAGTTGAAGGTACATGCTTACATACAATCTGATACATGCTAAAAAGTACAATTGTTCTGCCATCATAAGCAGTCAATGCACACCTTGTCCATTTCAATTTTGGTGATCTCATAACTTTAACAAGTGCATATCTTGCCAACACAACTTACTTCAGCTTGTCTTAATCTGAAAATAAACACCATAGTTTTACACCTTCACAAACACTGCTTTCTTAGCCTTTCACTGGTTTATGGAAAGCCTAAACCTTGGGTGCCTTACTTTTTTGACTATGTTGCCCAGATATGCATTTATGGGAGGTTGAGAGAATCTGAATTTGCAGAATCCTAGATGTCTTTTCCTGCTGTGTTCTAAAACTTTTTGTTTCTATTGCATGGGTTCCTCTACACTAAATTGGTTTCTAAAATGTCCATTTCTCCTCACCACTTTTTCCTTGCCAGGACACTTATCTTTATCAAACACATGCTTACAGCTGCAAAACTTACACATACATTTAATTTCCTTAGTTATGATATTTTCTAATCTGGTTCTCAGACTTTATACCATAAATGGCACTGTTTTCTTCAACTTATTCTTACTGACTTTATGGCATTTGAAAACTTTTAATCCTTTGATATCTTATTAATTTTCTGCAAACCTGATAATCGTTTATGCCACAAGTCTTTCAGTCTCTAATAAGTTCATCCTGCAAATCTCTGCTATTATAAATTTAATATTTCATCCTTAATTCTGTTACATAACTGTCAGTTTCAATGATGGTGCTGCATTCTAATGTTAAATAAATAATGTTCATATATGATGTAATTCTAGTGCTTAAAATGTTTACAAAAGTCTTCTAGTGCTCAAAAATGTTTACAAAGTCAATTTACCACTTCATCACATTTCTCTCCCTCACTTAATTTTTATGTATCACATATGTCCATTAAATTCCATATAGAAATATCCTCTTCCTCTTGGAAACACACACCTAAGCAACCTATCCTTAGCAAGGAAACAGTTATAATCCTTTCAATTACTACCCCATCATCCTCACCTCTGCTGTCTCTAGTCTTTAAAACTCTCCTTAATTCTCACTTCTTTATGCATACAAAATATCATTCCCTTCTTTAGATCATCTCAATTCTGATCCCTCTCTCTTGGATTTGGTGTATCTTCTCTTATGCCCCCTCTGACATCTTCAGAGAATATGATGGTGTGGTATATAAGTGTTTTCTAAACTTCTTGTCTTCAACTATGCTGCTTCTTTGTTTTCTTATGAACAGCTTTCTCTCCATCACAGTAATCAATAATGGGGTGATTTGTCCTTATCATCCACTTAAGTGTTCCTCAGGACTAAGTGTTCCTCAGGACTGTGTCTTATCAACGATCATTCTTTCTCATCTCAATCAATAAATAAATCATACTCTTCCAAATCTAACCTAGTTTACTTTTACACTTCTGATTCCACTTTACAAACTTCAATTCACTTTCCCTTCCCTCCTGACTCCACTACTCTCTTTTCATTGCAGTGAGCATACTTCCTCTTTTACTTTGGATCTGCATATCATCTCAGGATGGGAAAGTATGAACTTGATTACATTATAAAAGTGTAATAACGAAATCTATCTATCATTAACTCTGATGCCTGTCCCCTCCAGGAACTCCTATTAAGGGGATGGTCACAGCAAAAGAGTCTCCACTTATCCCTGTCCTTACATACCTCTATCTATCCATATCTCTGACACCCACTTCCTTTGGGAACCCCCATCAAGGGGATGGCCACAGCAAAAGGGTCTCCACTTATCCTTGTCATTACATGCCTCCCTTGCAAACACTATTCCATGCATTCTTCCATGATTTCTCTCCCTCCAGTACTCTTCCACTCTATTTCCCTGAGTCACAGATGGTTTTCCTCTCACACCAACCCCTTTAATTGTACTATAAAATACTCTTCTTGTAACTCCCCGTCTTGCATTCTTTCCACAAGCCCTAACCACCTCAAAGAATGTTTCACCCATTCTACCACTCCACAATTCACTCCCTGCCATTCCACATTTCTCATACACCCCTTCATCTTTTTATTCCATCTAGTCATACCACATGCTTCTCTTAAATAGCTCACTTCCACAGCTAGGATTCTTGACCTCTGTGACTCATTCCACATCCATGCTTTGGCTGCATAGGCCTAAGTTGGGAGGACCATGCTGTCCCTTAATACTTTCTTCACTTCAATAGTTACAAATCTACCTTTTATTATTTTATTTAGGGACCCAATGGCTCTTCTACCCTGTACTGCTCTCTCCCTTATCTCTCCTTCCATTTAACCAATCTTACCCAGGATAGCTCCTAAATACTTAAATTCTCTCACCTCTTCCTGTCTTTCTCCCCTCCTATCTATAACATGGTTTAGAACACTTTCTTCTTTCACTCTATAAGGTTTTGCAAAATCAATACTTTCACTTTGTTTCCTTTCAAAAACTATCACTTTAATTTACTCGCATTTACCTTCAATTGCCTATGCTTACACACATCACAGAAGACACTTACAACCTTCTGCAACTCCTCTTCACTCTCAGCAAACACGACAGTGTTAATCTGCATTTCAACCACAAAAATCTAATCCAAATCTAATTCAAACCTTTCCTTAAACCCCCTTGCTCCTCACTTATTCTGTATTCAGCCACTTCCATCACTCTATCAATCAACACTTTTGCATACACATTTCCTTGCATACTTAACTGACATTAACCCTATAATTGCCACATACATCCATAGAATCTTTTCCTTTGAATAACGGAACAATAATAGCTTTCACGCAATCCTCAGGCACAACCTTCTGTTTCTATGCTAAATTACGTATCAAATGCATCCACTCAATCACACTTTCTCCTCCATACTTCAGCATTTAAGCCATAATCCCATCCACTCCAGGTGCCTTTCCTATCTTCAGCCTCATTAGTGCCCTTTTTACCTCCCTTCTGGGTATAGGCTCTTGCAATTGTATCTTCTTCCTTCCATCCTCCATACCCATGCATATAACAACTGCTTACTCACTTTTCCAACATTCATCAGGTCTTAAAAATACTCTTTCCATCTTCCTTTTACTTCCTCCTTTTGGTTAGGCAACTCCCTTCCTTACTTCTCACATTAACATTTCCACTCCCACATCTATCTCTTTCCTGATTCACCTTCCAGTACAATTTCTTATTTTTTCTTAACTATTCACTGAACTTTTTTCCAGTATCTCCACCTACTCTTTCTTTACTTTCCTCTGTAGCTTCTTAACATTCTGGTAACACATCTTATATTCTTCCTTCCTCCTTTGTTCTACTTCCAATGGTACATTTTTTTAGCATTCAACCATATGCTTTTTTCTTCTCCACAGCATGTCTAATCTCATCCCTCCACCATGCACTTCCCTCTTT
Source organism: Panulirus argus (assembly GCA_038088735.1). NCBI lineage: Eukaryota > Metazoa > Arthropoda > Malacostraca > Decapoda > Palinuridae > Panulirus > Panulirus argus. Next base: position 1,627 of record JAYMFT010043431.1, on the reverse strand, counting down.
ATTCCTATATCTCATGACTTTGTATCCAACTACTAATTCTATACCCTTAAGCAGTCTTTCTCTAAACATTTTAAACACCTCATTCACACATGATTGCATCCCTACATTTACTGCAATACCTTGTATACATCATTCCATGCACACTTCCACCATTTCTCTCCCTCCAATACTCTTCCAATCTATTTCCCAATGTCACCCCATCCTACTTACATTTCCTTCAAAATCTTACTAGTTTCACATGATCTAATTCCAAAACATCATAATACAACTTCTTTCTTCAAACAATAAAGCTGTGTAATTCTTGCCCTATTTTCCCTCTTTAACCTTTAAGACAGGTCTAACCAAAAGGATCTCAAATTCATTAAATCCTTAATATTCTTATTTTCAACCTTACTTCTTATGTACACATTAAACATTTTCGTTAAGATTTTTTTATCTCTTGCAACAAAAGTTTTCAGAATCATACCGCTCATCACTTGGCTCGATAATGCTATCTTAATAAGTTCACTGACTTCTAGTTTCTCATTTATACTGACATCCAAATCTTTCTCATTTGTTCAACTTTCTATCATATTCTCAGTTAAGCCTTTATGTAGTTTCACCAATGTATTCTTACTTCTTCAATAACTTATTTGCTCAAAGGCAACTTCTTTAACTCCACCAGGTTCACTTCTACTCACCTGTAAATTGTGTCTTTTTGCATCTCCTTTTGAACAGTTTCTGATCCAATCTTTTTTTTAATCTGGTGTCTTCAGCAAAGAAAGAGAGAGTACCTACCTACCTATGAGTGCCTATGATGAGATTCTGCCAAGATGGTGCTCCCTGATTGATTTTTATGTTGAAGACTGGTGTTTCTTTCGACTGCCTCTCCCAGTTCCATCACTTGTCTTGCTTGTCTATTGTCATTTTCTTCAGTAGCTACTCAACTGGCATGTATGTTATTCCAGGTTCATCCAACATAGTCTTAAGCCATGAGTCTAATCATCATTAGATTGTTTCTGTAGTCACTTCCTGTAAATTTCTTAAGATTACTAGGTATAACATCAACTAATTGCTCCAACTTTCTTGGCGGGCAATTGTGTATCTTTGTCTGAAACCTTTTAGGTATGTGTCCAGGTACTACTCTTGACTTTGTAATTCTGTATCTTTCTAGTCTGGCTGCCTTCTGCTTTAAAACATTGTTCTTAAACCTTCTATTTATTGTCAGGCAAATAATATTATACAGGTTGAGCATCCCTAATCCAAAAATCCAAAATGCTCCAAAATCCGAAATTTTTTGAGCAGTGACATGACGTTACAAGTGGAAAATTCCACACCAAAACACATCATTTTTTCATTGTATTAATGGTATATCATATTTTTATACTTCTAAGTACTTATGTGTGAATAAGTGTAAGAAAATGATTGCTTATCAGCAGTATATAAATTCAGAGTCAGAAATAAAAGTGATGCCAAACAACCATGGATTGTCCACATGGGCGGCTGAGGTTGACACCTTAACTTTCTGATGGTTCAGTGTTACACAAACTTTGTTTCATGCACAAAATTATTATATTTATTTATTTATTTATTATACTTGATCGCTGTTTCCCGCGTCAGCGAGGTAGCGCCAGGAAACAGACGAAGA
>JAYMFT010043420.1:0-15522 GCA_038088735.1 Panulirus argus | reverse complement strand
CATAGTTATTGGGAAAGACATGAGAAGGTAGAGAGTTCCAAAGCTTCGACGTGCAGGGAAAGAAGCAGTTATCAAAATGGCACACCCTTAAGTTGCCAATGGCCACACAATAATCATGTGATGCAGCAGCTTGCCGAGTATTCCGAGGTCTAACTAGTGGTGGGGGCACATAAGCAGCCAGCTTGTCTTTTCTTTTTACGTTTCTTTATTTTCTCCATATTTCAAATAGGGCCTGGCCTTGATGTGGACTTTTGTCCATGACTGAAGCCTTAAAAGAAAAAAAATCACCACACTTTATGACCTACAATCCTGCCTGGTGGATGTGGCAGGCTTCCTGAGAGTTGCAGGAGACCCATAAAGATAGAAGGTACTCCTTGGTCAGGAGGTAAGTACATAAGAATACTTCCCGCATATTCCCAAAGTGTTGTAAAAGTTAACTAAGAGGAGCATGAACAGAAGGCTTGAAAACCCTTCCCTTCTTGTATTTCAGTTTCTAAAAGTTGGAACAGAAAGAAGAGGTAAGCTAGGATTGCTTATCCTTTTCAAAGGCTCAAGCTAGGGTGCTTGAATCAGAAGGGAAGGTTAAGTAATATATTTGAGGTAAGGAACCTGGATGTTCTCTCTTTGAGCAAAAGACAGCTCAAACGGAAGGGTTAAGAAAAGATTGGGAATGTCTTAGTGGTAAAGTCACGGGCTAGTGTCACAGCAAAAACTGAAGGATGAGTTGTGGGAATGTGTGAAGGAGTGTAAGAAAGTGAGCTCTGACTGATGTGAGTATAAATGAAAGTGGAATATGAGAGGTGGGTGATTGTAAGTGCTTATGCACTTCAACACAAGAGGAATGAGGAGGATGGAATAGTGTTTTGGGGAGCTGAGTAAGAGTGTCTACAGTTTCTGTAAGACAGAGCAGGTATTACTGATAAGTGATTTAACTGTAAGAGTGGGTAATGTGGAAGTTGAGGCTATAACCTGGGGCATTGGGTATTCGGCTTGTGCAGCTGTTTACTGAAAAAGTACTAGTGACTGGGAATATCTGGTTTAAAAAGGGGTCATACATAAGTAAATGTGTGTAAGTAGCAGAGATAGTTAGCAGGCATGACTGGACTGCATACTTACTGATAAGCAAGGAAAAGGGAGGCTCTTGGACGTGAATGTGCTGACAGGGGCAGCTGGTGTGGTGTTTGATCAATACTTGGTAGAGGCAAGGGTGAAGGTCTGTAACAGATTTAGGAAAAGAGGAAATGAGATGCGGTAAGAAGATGGTGGTGAAAATGAAAGAGCTCGGAAAAAAGGATTGTGTGAAGAGATACAAGTATAAACTGGGTGTGGGATGGTAAAAGGTGAGAGTAAAAGAAGCTTGGGGAGTGGGTTAGAACTGGTAGGTACTTAGGGAAATACTGCTGACATTGGCGAGAGATGTGTATGGCATGTAGAAGGTGAGAGGTGGGCATGTGAGAAAAAGTAGTGTGTGGTGGGATAATGAAGTTAAGTTGCTAGTGAAAGACAAAAGGATGGTGAATGAACAACCTTTGCAGAGAATGGGTGCAAGTGATTGGAAGTCATACAAGAGAAAGTGGCAGGTAGTTAAGAGGAAGGTGCAGTGGCTAAAGAAAAGGATAAGAGCTGGGGTGGGTGAGTACCAGCAAACTTCAGGGAGAATAAGAAAATGTTCTGGAAGGAGATTACTAGTGAGAGAAAAGTACAAGAAAACAAATGGGAACATTGGTGAAGTGGGGAAGTGGTAACAGACAGAATTAAGGTAGAGATGGAATGAGTATTTTGAAGGATTGGTCAATGCGTTTGAGGACAGAGTGGTAGATGACAGGTGTTTGAGTCAGGGAGGTATGCAATGTGAGAGAGTACAATGGTGCAGCAAAAAGAGAAGAGGTGGTGACAGCCTTGTGAAAGATAAAGTGTGGCAAGGCAGCCAGAGTGAATGGGATTACGGGTGAATTTCTCAAGAAAGGAGGTGACTGTGTTGTTGAATGGTTAGTGAAATGCCTGAAGACTGGTGGAATGCCACTGTATAAAGGCTAGAGGAACAAAAGTGAATGTTCAAATTATTGTGGTAGAAGTTTGTTGAGTGTACCCAGTAAGTTGTATGAATGAATGGTGATTGATAGGGTATGGAATGCTCAAAGCTTCAGATTGGACAGGAACAATGTGGCATAAGGTATGGGATAGGATGTGTGGATCATGTGTTGGCTTTGAAAAGTGTGTGTGAAGTTAAAGAGTTATAGCAAGTAGTCTGAAAAGGGATGTATAAAATGAAGTGTGGCAAAGCAGTTGGAGTGGATGGAATTGAAGTTGAATTTCATAAGAATATGAGTGATTGTGATGTTGACTGGTTAAGATTTTCAACAAATATATGACTCATGATGAGGTGCCTGGGGATTGGCAGAATGCTTGTACAGTACTATTCTATACAGGCAAGGGGAAACAAATGTAAATGTTCAAATTACAGAAATATAAGGTTGTTGAATGTACCCGGAGAGTTGTATAAAAGAGTGGTGATTGAGAAGGTAGTGGCATGAACAGTTTCATATTGGGGAAGAATAATGAGGTTTCAGCAGTGGTAGAGGATGTGTGGATCAGGTTTTTACTTAGAAGAATGTGTGAGAAATACTAAGAGAAACAGAAGGACTTATATGTGGTGTTTATGGATCTGGAGAAAGGATGTGACAGGGCAGACAAAGATATCCTGTGGAATAAGTTGCAATATGTGATGTGGAAGGAAAGCAGCTATATGCAGGGAGGAGTTTTTATGAAGAATGTAAGGCATGTGTGCAAGTAGGGAGTGAGGAGGGTGAATGATTCTAGGTGAGGGGGAGTCTGCAGAAGGGGTGTGTGATGCCACCATGGCTGTTTAATGTGTTTATAGATGGGGTGGTGAGGGAGGTGAATGCAAGAGTCTTGGAGAGAGGAGCAGGTATGCAGCCTGTTGGGGGGAAGGTTAGATGTTTGCTATTAACATAGCACCAATGACAGATTCAAATGAGAAACTGAAGAATATGGTGTCTGAGTTTGGGAGACAATGTGAATGGAGAGAAGTTGAGAGTAAATGTGAATCAAGGCAAGCTTATTAGGTTTAGCACTGAAGAGACACATGTTGTTTGGAGTATGAGTATGAATGGAGAGAACCTGGCAGAAATAGAGTATTTTAGATACCTGGAAGTGGATATGGTAGCAAATGGAATAATTGGAGCTAGAGTGAGTTATAGAGTGGGTAAAAGGGCAAAGGTCCTTAGTGCATTGAGGATTATGTAGAAAGAGAAGTCACTGACTTTAAGGGCAAAGATTGGAATGTTCAATGGTACAGTAGTCCTGTCAGTGCTGTATGGATGTAAGGCATAGACCTTAAACAAAAATATAAAAAGAAGATTGAATGTGTTGGAAATGAAATATCTGAAAATAAAATGAGGGCAGTGGCGTGAGGAAGGTTGGTCATTAAGACATGGTAGCATAAGAGAGAGATGTGGCAGTAAAAGAGATATGTATAGGAGAACTGAAATGGGTGTACTTAAATAGTTTGGACATACGGAGAGGATGAGTGAGGAGAGGAAGACTAAGAGGGTACACATGTCAGAAGTGGAGGGAACAAGGAAAAGGGGAAACCAAGGGGAGGTAAAATGATGGAATGAAAGATATTTTAAAGGTTCGGGGCCTGAACATGTGCAAGTGGGACGGAGTAAACTGAAGCAGTGTGGTGGTATACAAGGGATGACATGCTGTCAGTGGCTGAAGCAAGGTGTATAAAGTGGCTGGGGGAAACTACAGGAAGGTTCTGTGGGGCCTGGTTGTGGATAGGGGCCTCTGGTTTCAGTGCACCACACACGACAGCTAGGGATTGGTTGTGAGCAAATGAGCACTATGAAGGATTGTTGAATGTGTTTGATGATAGGGTGGCAGATGTAGGGTGTTTGGGTAAAGGAGGAATAGGGTGGCAGATGTAGGGTGTTTAGGTAAAGGAGGCATGTGAACTGAGAGTCATGGCAAGTGGTTTGATGAAAAGAGAATGGTTAGTGAAAGCTTTGCATAATTATGATGAAATGTGGCAAGGTGGCTGGAGGAGATGAAACAGAAATTGAATTTCTTAAGAAAAGGGATGACTGTGTTGTTTACTGGTTAGTTATGATTTTCAGCGTGTAATGTTCATGGTGAGGTGCCTAAGGATAGGTGGAACGCCTGCAGAATGTCACTGTAAAAAGGCATTGGGGGCAAAGGTGAGTGTTTGAGTAACAGAAGTATAGTTTGCTGAGTGTACCTTGTAAGTTTTAAGGAAGAGTGGTAATTGAGTGGGAGGTGGTATGCACAAAGCATCAGACTGGGGAAGAATAATATGGTTTCAGGAGTGGTAAAGGATGCATAGGTCGGGTGCTTTGATGAATGTGTGAGAGAAATACTTAGAGAAACAGAAGGATGTGTATGTGGCATTTATGGTTCTGAAGAAATCATATGATAGGGTTGACAGAGATACTCTTTGGAAGGTGCTATAAATATACTGTAAGGGAAGAAAGCTATTAGAATCAGCAAGGAGTTTTTATTAAGAAAGCAAGGTGTATGTGAATAAGTGCAAAGGAGGGTGATCTTTATGAATGGGATGATGAGGGAGGCGAATGCAAGAAGTTTGAAGAGAGGAGCAGGTATGCAGTGGGGGTTTCACTCTGTTAACATTTATTGGTGTCTCTGTAAAATTTTCACCCTCTATTTTGTGTCCACCTTTCACCCTCCTGTATGTTCAGTCCCCAATCACTCAAAATCTTTTTCACTCCATCCTTCCATTTCCAATTTGGTCTCCTGGTTCTCCTTGTTCCCTCTACTTCTGACACATATATCCTCTTTGTCAACCTTTCCTCTTTCATTCTCTCTATATGTCCAAACCATTTCAACACACCCTCTTCTGCTCTCTCAACCACACTCTTTTATTTACACATCTCTCTTACACTTTCATTACTTACATGATTATTTTTTTTTGATAAAAATATTATTCTCTCAAATGATGGGACAAGTGTATATTTTCAGAGCTCAGTGCAGCACTGAGGGAACATTTAGTACTTAAAGTTACCACAGTCAATGGATTTATTTCATCCCTGCCATGATGTTAATCTACCTGCATGAAATTATATCACAATGTCAAGATTGTATTATCTCTAATGGACAAAAGGAGTACAATTTCAATGAGGAACTGTTGACTCTAAAGGAAATTAATCATTTCTGTTTCACTGACGGTAGCATAGCCTTGAAGCTATAGAAGCACCACAAAAAGGATCCTCAGGTTTTATAATCAAATCAATTATATACACTTTTCTTGATAAATTACCATAATGTTGTAAATCATATGACCCTTAATGATGGGAAAAAAGGAATGATACTTATGTATCTTGTGTGTGTCACAGAAGGCAACTAAGAGTATCTACCTGCCTCCGAGTACCTACAGCAAGATCTTGCCATGGTGGCAGGGCTAGTGTGTTACACTCACTACCTGACTGGTACGATGATGAACAACGTTTCTCTTGACACCTCACTTTGTCCCTTTACTTGTCTTGCAAGCTGCATAATGTTATTTTTTCAGCAGTTTCTCCTCTAGCATAGTTATCTATTCTAGGTTCATCCAATACTGTCTTCAACCATAAGTCTAACCTTACTTTGAATGTTATTGTAGTCACTCCACTTAAATTTCTTATATCACCCACGACTGCACTGAATAACTGTTCTAGCTTCCTTGCCAGCTGGGTGTTCACGTATTTCTGTCTTAGGTATTTTTGGAAATCTCCAGGAATTAGTCTTGACTTAATGATTCTGTATTGTCCTTGTTTGATTAATTTCAAGTTCATAACATTGTTCTTTATTCCTTCTATTTGTAGCCTGGCATATAAATCATTTATCTCTCCCTCTGACATTAGAGAATGTAAATTTCTAGTTCTTTTAGTCCTACATGGTAATTCATGTGATCCACTTCATTTATCTTACTTATGAAATATTACAGTATTCTCTCTAACTTGGGTAATGCAATCTGTATTAGCAGCAACCACACAAGATAGAAGTATTCAAGTCAACTTCTTATATATACATTAAACATTTTCATCATTAAGTGTCTGCCTCGTGTTGCAAATGTTCTTAAGATCATTTCACTCATTATTTGGTTTAAAAGCACTTTCTTTTCAAAATGTTCCTTGAATTCAAGTCTTTTACTGATAATTACTTCCAAATCTCTGAAGTTTGTTTCACTCTACTTCTTTTCTTGAAGAGCCTTTGTATGTAGGTACTACAATAAAATCAGACATCCCATGTTCAAAAGTCTCTTAACTAAATTTCATGAAGTTCTCGTCTATCCATCTGTAGTTATTATCCAGGTCTCTTTGAAGTTTTTCTTGATTCCTACACTCTCTATTGCTTTACTTATTCTCATGTCATCTGCAAAACATCCAAATACACTCTTTCTCTCACTTCCTTATCTACATTATAGTGTTACTGATCATGTGCAGGGGCATTATTAGCATTCATAGAACAGCCTAATGAAGGACCTATCAGTCTTCAAGACTAGGCCCGCCAGCAGCTTTGGCACCATCATGGCACCTGTGACACTAACTGAGCTCACTTTTTGCTTTAATATACAGTAATAATAATAATAATAATAAAATATGTTAGAAACTGGGTTAGCTATATATGTAACAAGAAATATAAGAACTTTTAGTATCCCCATTTTCTCCTTGCCAACTTTGCCAAAGGTCTCATTTGTCACGTAAACAACAAAATATCTATAAACAATCCAATACAAACATATGAGATTTCAGCATTTAAAGATTTTCAAGCAAAATTTTTTTTCCAAATACCACAAAACTTGAATTACTTCACAGACTGCCCCAGAATTCATGTCACTGGCAACTAGCCTCCTCTCTCTCTCTCTCCCATGTTTCTGGCCTTTATACTAATCCCCCAACAGTTTCTGTGCTATGTATCATTTTCTGAAAAACTTCATTTATTGCTGGCTTCTAAACAATTCCCTCATACCATTTAAACACAGCCTCTGAACCATGTCTTCCCAGCTCTCACATGTTAATAGCATTTTCCTCTTTTCACATGTTATTAGCCTTAAAACTATTCTCACCCAACTCCTTACCACTGGGCTATAGATAGCCTCTGAACCATGTCTTCCCAGCTCTCACATGTTAATGGCCTTTTCCACTTTTCACATGTTATTAGCCTTAAAACCATTCTCTCCCAACTCCTTATTACTGGGCTATAGATCAATTCATTATTGATACCACTTATTTCAAGCTAAAAGCAAAGTAGTGAAAACTTACCATGGCCACTGAAACCTGTAGTGAGGAACATGTTGGAGAAAAGTGGATGAAGGCCAACAATGCCATTTTGGTCAAAAGTGTTGTAGTCGTAATAACCAGCCCATGAACTGTGAAGCTGTCAATTGAAACCAAAATATCTTATTATCCTGTAAAGCTACAGCTGTATACAAAATAACTTACAAATATTGTTAAGCAATTTCAACTATTACATCACATTGAAATACCTTGATCACTATATACTTGAAATATGGTACAGTACAATGTCAGTTAAAAAATACTACACTTCAGTATCCATCAAATCACTTTAGACACCAATACCTTTAAGTTTTCAAATGAAGGAACACGGTGGGCAATAGTTGGCCACACTTCATTTTCAAAGTATTCGTAATCAACTTCAAGATCATCTATTGGCGGCTCGTTAACTTCTTGTGGAGACTGTCCACAGAGGTAAAGACCACCTAAACCTTCACGTCGAAAGTAGGTACCATTAGGATCAATGACCAGTGGACTGTTTAAACCTGGACCATTTGGTGCATGTACACAATAAACAAATCGTTTCCTGAGGAAAAAAATTCCTGGGATAGAAATTAATGGAAGTCATATACCCACATCTCTGATATATCTACTCAAGCTTGATTATTTCCCTCCTTTCCAAACATGAGTATTGGCTGCATCAGTTTTCAGGAGGAAATGCTGTCATCCACCAATAAAGCAACAACGCAATCTCATCAAAAAGGATAGATAAAGCACTCTACAGACAACAGATGCCTGGGAATTTACATTTATTTGTAATAGTAAGAAAGAACTTGTCAGTGTCTAATATAAACAAATAAACTTATGCACACACACAACACACAAACACAAAGAAGGAATGAAAACTGAAAGTGTACTCCAGGATACAGAAATGCTGGATGCAGTTTTTGTAATAGAGAAAGAAGAATTGGTGGATATAATCAAGACATGAGGGATAAACCATTTATGGCTACATTTGCTCTGAAGTAATGTAGCCAGGAGGTCCTTAGACAGGCTAAGAAACTTTATGACGTGGTGTAACTAGAAGGATATTAATCAGATGTGACAGACTCACAAAAGAGAGGACAAATTTTTTTTTAGAAAAACAAAGAATACAGTCAAAAGGCCAAAAATGGGTCACAAGATGACATAAGAGTATGAAACAGCCTTGTCACTAAGAAGAAAGGTCAGGAATGTTAAGTGATGTAAGTATCAGACTGAGAGTAATGTAAGCAAATGGACAATTAGCTTTATGGTAAAGAGCTAAAATTCAAGGATCATATTACAAAATATGCACCCAATATTGTTGGAGATATGAAGACAAAACTTACTAGAAAAATAAGATCTCACCTGTTCCCTTCCAAAGGTATACATGGTTGCAGATATGAAAAGAAAAAAACATAAGAGAAGAAGGATTGGCCCTCTTCATAAAAAAAAAAAAGACTTAAGTTTCAGGAAATACTGGAAAATGGTCCATTCAAACTGTATGTATAGGGAAGGATGAAGGTAGGAAATAAGTGTACAGTGGTGATGCTGATATATAATCCTTCAAAAATTCTAACAAACCAAAAGATATACAGTGTACAATGAGGACAATGACAGAACAATCATAATGATACATGAAGCAGTAAAACATGCAATTCTCAGAGATGATAAAGTACTAATAACGGGGGATTTCACTTATAAAGAGCTCGACTGGCAAAATTTGGATGCTCTTCAATACATAAGTTTTTGAAGGTGTATACAGGAAAATTTCCTATCTAAACCATTCAACACACACGCAAGGATGAAAGGGACTGATACACCATCATTACTCAATCCTATCTTCATACATAATGCATAAGTTTGCTTATGCGGTAAGTAAGTGGGTAAAAAGAGCAGAGATAAGATAAGACTTAAAGAGGAGATACAATCATGTTCACTACAAAGAACTCAACAATTACCATGGTAATAAAATTGGGAAATGGCATTTGGATGCCAGGAACCAAGGCTTTTTGGTGAAAGACTTTCTGAAATTTTCAAAAAAGGAGTAGGAACTCAGTTACCTCTAGTCTTAAATATGGAGGAAAGGTGAAGAAAAAGGGAAAAATGGTTCAATAAAAGATGTCAAAAAGCAAAGGAGCTGCAAGATATGCTACAGTAAAGATATACGTGGCACTCCAGCAAGCCAAAATTTGTAAGGTATAAGACAACAAGGAATGATTATTCCATGCTTATTCACCTTTTGTTGTGTTGGCAAGTAGCATCATGAACAAACAGAAAATCTGCATTGGCTCACATCCATTCTCTAACTGTAGTGTGCAATGCACTGAAACTACATCCCCTATCAACAAACAGGTCTAAAAAACCTTTCCACAGTTTATGCTAACCACTTCACATGCCCTGGTTTAGTCTACTCACAGCACATTGCCCCCATATATCACATCATTCCAATTCTATCCTCTGCATGCCCTTCCCTCCTGCATGTTCAGGCCCTGATCACTCAAAATCTTGTTCACTCCATCCTTCCTTTTCCAATTTGGTCTCCCCTACTCTCTGTCCTCTACACTTCTGACATATATATCCTCTTTTTCAACTTTTCACTCATTCTCTCCATGTGTCCAAAGCATTTTACATTTTAGCACACCCATTTCAGTTCTCTCATTTACACTTTTCTTATTACCACACCTCTCTCTTACCCCTTTATTACTTACTTGGTCAAGCCACCTTACACCATATATTATCCTAAAACATTTAATTTCTTACACACATTTAATTTCTTACACCTCCAATCTTCTCCACACATCCATACATCATTGCTGGGACTACTATTCCATCAAACTTACCCATTTTTTCACTCCCAAATAATGATGTCTCTTTCCATACATTTTTCAATGTTCCCAGAACCTTCGCCCTCTCACCCACCCTATGACTCACTTCTTCCATGGTTCCCATTCACTGTTATGTCCACTCCTCTAAGTATCTAAAACTCTTTACTTCCTCCAAATTCTCTCTATTCAAACTCACACCTTAACTGACCTGTCTCTCAACCCTGCTAAACCAAATAACCTTGCTTCAATTCACATTTGCTTTCAAGTTCCTCAACTTTTTTCACACTCTTCCAAACTTGGTCACCAACTCCTGCAATTTCTTATTCATATCTGCCACCAGTGCCATGTCATCAGCAAACAACAACTAACTCACTTCCTATGCCCCTTCACCCCTGCACACTATTTATTTGTCCCTCTCTCCATATCCCTAACAATTATCTACTTCATCAACCAGACCATCTCATCATCCACAAACAAATCCAGCTGATCAAACTTGACCTGGAACCATTTACTCTCTTCTCTTCCTGCTCCTGCATATGCTTTATACTCTTAATAAAAACTTTTCTCTGCTTCTAATAGCTTTCATCCTACACCATATTTCTGTAACAACTTCCACAAGGAATTCCTATTAACCCTATCATATGTTTTCTCCAGATATATAAATGCCACATACACATCCTTCTGTTTCTCTAAGTATTTCTCACAAACATTCTTTAAAGCACACTACTGATCCGCACATGCTCTACCATTGCTGAAACCACATTGTTCCTCCCCAGTCTGATACTTTGTATATGCCTTCACCCTTTCAATGACCATTGCCCTATAAAACTTTCCAGGTACACACAACAAACTTATATCTCTGTAGTTTGAACACTCACCTCATCCCCCTTACCTTCATATAATAGCACTAATGATGCATTCCACCAATCCTCAGGTACCTCATATGATCCATATACACACTGAAAATTGTAATTAACAAATCAACAACAGAGTCATCCCCTTTCTTAAGAAATTTAACTGCAATGCCATCCATACCAGCTGGCCTGCCACATTTCATCTTATGTAAGGTTTTCACCACCTCTCCCCTCATCACCAAACCACTTTTCATGACTATCTCACCTCACATACCTCCCTGACCTAAACTGCACATCTGCTACCCTATTATCAAATGTATTTAACAATCCATCAAAATACTCAATCCATCTTCTCTTTACCCTATCAATACCTGTTACCACTTCCCCATTTGTCCCTTTCACTGATGGTACCATTTCTTTCCTTGTTTTTCTCACACTATCAACCTCCTTCTAAAACATCTTAATCTCCCTAAAATTTACTGATATGCACTCAACCCAATTCTCATTTGCTCTCTTTTTCAACCCCTGTACCTTCCTCTTGACCACCTGCAGTTTTCTTCTGTACATCTCCCAATTATTTGCACTCCTTCCCTGCAAGTACCTCCCATATACCTCTCTTTTTTAATAAATAAATAATATTTTTCTTATGATACTTGATTGCTGTTTCCCGCATCAGTAAGGTAGTGCCAGGAAACAGACGAAGAAAGGCCCATCCACTCATATACACACATATATACATACATGCACAATACATACATATACGTAGCAACATATACATAGATAATCATACATGTGCATATACACATGTACATATTCGTACTTGCTCACCTCCATCCATTCCTGATGCCACCCTGCCCCACAGGAAATAACATTGCCACCCCTTGGGTCAGAAAGGTAGCACCAGGAAACAGATGAAAAAGGCCACATTTGCTCACACTCATTACCTAGCTGTCATGTCATGTGCAATGCACTGAAACCACAGCTCCCCAGCCACATCCAGCCCCCACAGACCTTTCCATGGTTTACCCCTGGTGTTTCACATGCCCTGGTTCAGTATATTGACAGCACATCAGCCCCAGTATATCACATCATTCCATTTCACTCTGTTCCATGCACACCTTTCACTCTCCTGCATATTCAGGCCCTGATTGCTCAGAATCTCTTTCACTCCATCCTTCCACCTCCAGTTGGTCTCCTGCTTCTTTAAAAATAATCAGAGATTTACATCAATCATCCTCTTGTATTATTAATCTTTCTGATTTTGGTGCCACCCACTTTTCACCTAGATCCCTCAAAGTGGTAGTTTCAACTTCTGTGGCATGCTCTCTTTTGGCAAGTATACATTGGTCCTGTATTCTCTGTACTTTTCTAAACCTGCCATCAACTATCCCATATACTTCTTTGATTGCTTCATCTCTGAGAAAGCATATTACTTTTTCAACCTATTTGCTCATTTGTCTGTGTACCTATGTTTTTGTCTCCCCATGTCTGTGTTCCTAACCTTCATTCTTAACACACAGTTGATCTGCTCATCTTCCATGCTGTCTACTTTCATCAGTGTCTGTGTGTGTTTTTGCCCTTTTTTCTACTTGATCAGCTTTCAATATTATTTCAGTTGCTTCAATGTACACTTTTGCCCTTTTCATAATTATAAAGTCTCCTGGTAATGCTCTTCCAGTTTCTTGTCCAATATTTTCATCACATTTTTCCTCAAATGGCATAGCCATTAGTACAGCAAACTTTACCTTACAATTGGCTTCATCTTCTTTCCTCTGATTTGGTATCACCTGGACCCCCTCCCCTACATTGTTTCTGTTCTTCTCTCATCTCATGGCTTCCTTCATGGTTCTTGGACTGCTTCTTTGATATATTTAGCTTTAACTGTACTTGCATTATCCTCTAATCTTGCTCTTTCACAAGTTCTATTGTATCCCTAAACAATTGGGGTCCGATGTTTTCATGTTTAGTCATTTTTTTGCTTTTATCTCTAGTCTTCTCATTGCTGATGTTATTTAGACTCGCTAGTTATGGTATTTAGCTGTAACTAAATCCATACTATTCATTTCTGGTTCAGGCAGAGCTAGAGGTCATTAGATTTCCCCTAAAATAATACTAGTTACAGTTATTCAGGATTACTAGAGTAAAATTATCCTACAACCTGGGGAGAATTTAGACATCCAGATGCCAGGATGTTGCTTATTGATTACACTAAGAATGAAAATTACACTTCCTTTTGGCAGTGCTGCACTTTCATTCAGTGATTTACTGCACATGTTCACTTCAGTGTTATCCAGTCACAGTCTTACAGATTGGGTCTCTTTAAAAGGATACATTTTGGTCTCCCTGTTCCTTGTTCCCTCCACTTCTAAAACAAATATCTTCTTTGTCAACCTTTCCTCACTCATTCTCTCCATATTTCCAAACCTTTTCAGCATACCCTCTTTTCCTCTCTCAAGAACACTGTTTTTATTACTATACATCTTTCTTACTTTTTCATTACTTAATTGATCAGACCACCTCACACCACTTTTTTCCCTCAAACATTCATTTCCAAAATGTGCACCCTCCTCTGCATAGCTTTATTTATAGCCAATGCCTCGCATCCAAATAGTATCATTGGTATTACTGTTCCTTCAGACATACCCATTTATCCCTTGCAGGTAGCATTTTCTCTTTCCACACATTCATCAATACTCTTAGAACCTTTGTCCCCTCCTCCACCCTATGACTCACTTCTTCCATGCTTCCATTCACTACCATGTCCACTCCCAGGTATCTAAAACACTTTACTTCCACCAATTTTTTTCCATCACAACTCACACCCCATCTAAACTGTCTTAGGCTAAACCTGTTAAACCTAATAACCTTGGGTTTTTTCACATTTACTCTCAACTTTTTCCTTTCACACACTCTTCCAGACTCAATCACCAAGTTCCACAGTTTCTCGCTAGAATCCAATATCCGCTGTGTCATCAGGAAACAACAACTGACTCACTTTCTAAGCCTTCTTATTCTGCACAAACTGTGTACTTGCCCCTTTCCAAGACTCTCACATTTACTTCCCTCACCACCATATCCATGTACAAATTGAACAACCATGGTGACATCACACACCTCTGCCGCAGATCAGCCTTCACTTGGAACCATTCACTCTTCTCTCTTCTTACTCGTACACAAGCCTTATACCCTTGATAAAAACCTCTCACTGCTTCCAACAGCTTACCTCTCATGCTGTATATTCTTGAGACCATCCACAAAGCATCTTTAACAACCCTGTCATATGCCTTCTTCAGATCCATAAATGTTATATACAGATCCATCTGTTTTTCTAAAAATTTCTCACACATATTCTTTAAAGCAAACACCTGATCCACACATGCTCTTCCACTTCTGAAACCACACTGCTCCTCCCCAATCTGATGTTCTGTGTGTGCCTTCACCCTCTCAGTCCATACCCTCCCATACAACTTACCAGGTATACTCAACAAACTTATACCTCTGTAGTTTGATAACTCACCTTTATCCCTCTTATCTTTATGTAATCACAATATACAAGCAATACACCAGTCCTCAGGCACCTCACCATGATCCATAAATGCATTGAATATCCTTACAAACCAAATAACACAGTCATCCCCATTCTTGATAAATTCAACGGCTGTACCATTCACTCCAGCCGCCTTGCTGCATGTCATCGTACGCAAGATTTTCACCACCTCTTCTTGCTTCACCAAACCACTCTCCAAGACTCTCTTACTTCACTTACTACCTTGACCAAAACACCCAACATCTACCATTCCATTATCAAACACATTTAACATTCAAAAATGCTCACTCCATCTCCTTCTCACTTCATCACTTCATGTTATCACTTTCCTTTTCGCCCCTTCATTGAGTTTTCCATTTGTTCTCTTGTCTTTTGCACATGATTTACCTCCTTCCAAAACATCATTTTATTCTACCTAAAGTTTAATGATGCTCACTCCAACTCTCATTTGCCCTCTTTTTCAACCCATGCACCTTCCTCTTGACCTCCAGCCACTATCTCTTATACATTTCCCAATCATTTGCACTCCTTCCTTGTAAGTACCACCTAAAATGTTTCTTTTCTCTTTCACTAGCAACTGTACTTCTTCCTACCACTCACTACCTTTTCTAATCAGCCCACCTCACACGTTTTGCATGCCAAATGCATCTTTTGCACATAACCATCACTGCTTCTCTAAATACCTCCCAATCTTCATACACTCCGTTCACTTCATTTGCTCTCATGTTATGCTGTTCAGTGCTCAGTCTCTGTTGGTATTTCTTCTCACAAGTCTCCTTTCCAAGCCTACTTACTCTCACCATTCTCTTCTCCCGACATTGTTTCCTCTCTTTCGATAACCTCTAGAAATCTTCACCCTCATCTACACTCATAATAATCAGACATCCCACCAGCTGCCGATTTTAGCAAATTTAATCCAAAAGTCTCTCTCTCTCTCTCTCTCTCTCTCTCTCTCTCTCTCTCTCTCTCTCTCTCTCTCTCTCCCTCTCTCTCTC